>JPKZ01002585.1:396361-407387 GCA_000803305.1 Toxocara canis | reverse complement strand
CATGCGAACTGTTGTTAGATTCAACCCAATAAATACGATGGCACAGACTTCAGCATGAAATGTTTAGTGGATTTCTGAAGAGTCTACAAATGTTTATCGCAAATGAAAAGAAATCGAGAATTTGTTGCGCCCACAAGCGGCAACACTTTTCCTCTGCATATGCAGTTTTCAGTTCCCGACAGAAACAAAATGACTTTCAGCTAATGCAGAAAGGAAAGAAATAAGATAAGAAGGTTGAAACAGTTCGAAAATTTTTTCGTTTAGAATCAATTTAAATGGTCGATAATTTTCACATTGAGGTGAACATGGTTTTTTTTTTAAGTTTTCCTATTTTAGTTTTTCAGTCCTTTTAGTTCCTTAGTTTTTTTAGTTTTGAATTTTCAAAGTCTTGCTGTCAGTTTTTTTTGTCATTTCGATACTAAGATGAATACAGGTAGCCAAAAATTTCTGAGCATCAGTGAGCAATCCAGTTGAAAACTTCCTGTTTAGTACGAATGAACAGCGTGAAAAATCGTGAACAGAAGATGGTGAACGAATAGGGTCGCAAATTTTCCATATACGGGATAGGGTCGCAAATTTTCCATATACGGAATAGGGTCGCAAATTTTCCATATACGGAATAGGGTCGCAAATTTTCCATATACGAAATCGAGTCAATAAGTGTGCAAAGTAAACGTGAGAAGCGAACAAGAGGGAGTTCGGTGATAAGCTAATGTAACGGAAGCGAGTAGAAAATTTTTCGTTTTTTTTTTTTTGTGAATAAGAGATTTCCAAATTAGCGCACAAAACGAGACGAAATCTTTTTGCATGCATATCTTCGTCGGTCAACTATTGCGAAATTTTTAAAAAAAAATTTGCGTAAACAATGAATAATGAATTCTCAAAGTCTTGCCGTTGATGTTTTTTTGCGTATTTGAATAATTTTATTTGATCATATATGAATGGAGCGTTTATAATTGGATGGAGCCAATTTTTGGAGCCAATAAATGGAGCCAATTTTATAGGGCGAATTTTTGAAAGTTTTCTCAACTTACCGCTCACTAATAAAACGTTCTTGTGGATTGAACTGTGGGTTGCGCCAATCATTGCATAAATATATGACAAAAAGCATCGAAGAACCAAATATGTCTTTCTCTCAAATGAGTTTCGTTTTTTGCCTTTGAGTTAAAAATAGAATTCAAGAGAAGCAATTGTCGTTTCGTGTATATCGCAAGAAATTAGCGAAACAGAATTGACAGTTGGCCGCATCGCTTTTTCCCTAATAAGCCAAACACGACTATTGACCACTATAAGTGTCTAACTTATAGGATAAGAACGAGAGAAATAATTGAGATTTTGAAAGGAAATTGGCGAATATATTCTAGAAACGAAATCAATTAGCATATTTTCCATTATCGTATATGACAAAATCATTTTCTTCTAAAAAGTGACTCTTTCGATTTCGGACATTATTTGTTCGTGTAAGAAAATTTTACGGTTAACTTTTGCAAATTTGTATGCCTTCCATTGAGAAAAAAATTCGAAGAATTGTTTCCGCTCAGTTCACAAATAGAAATGGGTTGGATAGTTGACAAAGGGGCATTGATGCAAATGATAAATGGCTTTGTTGAGTTGTATGTTTGGTATGCATGCATTACTGCTTATGCGTTATATGTTATTGCTATCGATCTTCAACAACAATCGAACTTTACGGCCAACAGACATTCCATTCGTTTCCCTTTCCATTCTTCGAATATTCAAAGTCGCTTCGCAGCTGCTGTTCACAACCTCTTAACAATGTCAATCCGCCTTCTAAAGTGCCTTCAAAATTAGGCGATCCGCCCTCTAAAGTTCTTTCAAAATTAGGCTGTACCCTCGCCGTTCGCACTTCTTCTTCGTTCAGTGTTCGATCTTCACAAATCACAAGCGTTCTATCCAGTCGTTACTTTAATTTTTTTACTGTGGTCCATGCGGAAAGTGTGGTTGGTATTCATTTTTTTCTGTCCCCACCAATGTTATTTTTTCAAAATGTCGTCATACGATCTTGCTTAATTCTTTAACTTTCGCACCGCCGTACGATGGATCGCCGAGAAGAGGGAAGTGCGTTAGACCGAATAGCTAAAAATTCATTTTAGTGGAAATAAATACCTGGATTGCGCAAAACTGGAAGCATCTTATCAACCGTGGTGAATTCCACTTGTATTCTTGCTAACAAAATATAAGTTCCCAGCTGAAGCATTCAACAAATTTCTTCTCGATCAGCTAACGAGAATAGTGTGTCTCCTATGGTTGCAATACACATAGATTCAATCCCATGAACATGTGCTCTAATGGACGATGGACGATGGACGTCGCATCTCGAAAGACTTCGGGAGAGTGGGTGACTAATCGAGCAATTTGCAGACGCATTATGATCAATTTTTGATCTCAGGCAAATCCGAGCTGAACATAGATCGAACTGCGACATTTATGAACTTCTCCGAAAAGTCAAGCTTCAATGTCTCCGCTTCTTTTATCCTTTTTCATTTTTTTTTTCATTTCGTTTGCCCAAACCAGCAACAACTGATTCTGTGATATTTTACAATGTTGTGACTTTAAGGAGTTTTATAGGAGAGGTGTCCCGAAAGATGTCGGCTTGAAATGTTTGCTGGTTTACACAGCTTTCTCATATATGATGTATAATGACAATCGAGTTAATCGCACTGCAGTATTTATATCAATTTCTTAACCTTGCAATATCTATATCTATGGTTCCAAACGACCCAGCGTTACTCGATTCGCTTCTTCTCAACCTCTTTCTTCGCTCGTTCGCCCTGCGTTTTATTTTTTAAATTCCGCATTCCTCTTTATCACCACGATAATCACAAATAACGTTTATCTCGTTAATGGTTTGACGCTTAAATTGTGCCGGGTCGAATGAGTACATATTTACTTACATGTGTTCCGATTAGCTACCATTATGAAATCTCTTTGGAATCACTGAAATACAGAAATATTTGTTGCTAAACGACAATTTTCAACTTTAGAGGTGAAAAACGAAACAGTTAGGAAGTGATGCACAGTCCATATAGAAGATCGCCACCAAAATTTTATACCTTCCTAAAAAGATCTCAATGCGGATTAATCTCGGGAACATATCGAGCCCTGTGTCATCACATCACAAACTTTGTTTCTTTTGATTTTAGCGAAATTCTTTCTCTAATTTATAAAAGTTATGAAGTAAGTTGTATTTAAAACATATCGCCAGATGAGAATGCACCTTCTTCCTCGAAAAAAAAAAGTAGAAAAGGTATGAAATCGAGATGAAAAAAGCATTAAGGAATTCATATTTAGAAAGTTGTGCCCTAATGCCCAAAATCGCATTTGCTCTATATTAGTGCTCGTTTGCATAATATTCTTTTTGCGTTTTCTTAAGGATGTTTTTTTGGATAAAGCCTTCGAGATGATTGCCGCTGCGAACTTCTATTGGTTTGGTAATGGCTGCTTGGAATGTGGTGTCTGAAGGTTTTTCTAAAGTGCCGCGTCCGAAACGTTGGCAGAACGAGGCGAATTGGACATGATCGAATTTGCGTAAGTTATGAATTGCCCGAGCAACTCTGCTAATGAGCTTTTGCTTGAAGCCTAACTCTTTCTTAGAGTCGGCAGCCTTTCTTACCTCTGAGAAAATTCCAATTTTCACTCAGCCAGTAGAACGGCTATATTGAAATGTACATATGGGCCGTATTATCCTGAGGTTACAAAACAGAGTGAAACAAATTATGACGGTCTTTCAAAGGATTTTTTTTTTCATTTTCGTTGCACAGGAGGACATTTTCGTTGTTGGTCAATACTAGACTTCTAACGCTGTTGAAGGTGTGGCCGTTTAAGATTGTCACTGATCGCAAAATTTTGGCCAAGAAAATCTTGGCCAAAATTTAGCAAGCTACCGTCTAGTGCCAAATTGCATGAAGTAATTTAGGTTTCACTCCATCTGAATTCTTGCTAAAAACTTGGTCTTCTTGCTTCTTGAGGCCGATTTTTATTCCATCCTCTACATTTCCGAATTCGTATTTGTTGTAAGAGCACATAAACTGAGCACCATCTGTATAGTTTTCTACATTGTGTTATCATATGAAGGTACTGTGTAATATGATTTTGTTCCTCCCAGCTTATGCGTTGGCTTTTGCTCGCAGCATTTCATCAGCTTACAGACTGTTGCTCCTAGCGTCAAATTTTAACGCATCACAAACTTTATATTGATATAAGCAAATCAAAACTTAAAAGCCAACAGTATTTTAAAAAATTAATAAAAGTTTCGGATAAGAAATGTGTTATGTTGACACCTTTGTTGTCTCGAAGCACATTCAACGTGTAAGGTAATGAGGAAGCGTTCGAAGCAGACGCCTTTACTTGTTACAGACAACAGTAATCCTGCACACAAAATAACCACTTATGCATACATAATTATATCAACATTTACGATCGTTCGCATGTAAGCCACCTACCATTCCAACACTTCAGTACTTTTGTTAACCATCGCGGATTTTTAATTTTTGGAGGGCTTCTACTTAGTGTAGTTTGTTATACAAGAAAAAATTTGCAGTCCTAAAAAATTTTGCACGCGTCTTTTTTTGGGCCTAATTCACCTCCTTGGATTGTATTTAAATTTTGAACTGAAACAAGCATTTAAAGATAGAGGAATAAGGATGAATGCACCAATATGTCGAGCTACTAGAGCAATTACCGAAATGGTGTAATTGCTGACAACATCGTTAAGCATGAGAGGCTGACCATTAAGTAATTTTCATTGTGGAATATTCACCTCCAAACAATTCATTTCGCACGAAACGTTCGCACATTTTGCGCGTCTTCAATTTCATTTTGAATATTTTTTTTTTAAAAATTGCTGAATGCAAAGAAAATTTTCAAAAATCTCTCCACTGATTATTTATTTTCAGATATAATTTCAATTTTCAGATATAATTTCAATATATAATTTATAATGAAAATAATTTTGAACTGCTTATCACTCTTAATGGCATTCCCGAAAAGCGTATTTTCTAAACTATGTAGCCAGAGTAGAAGAAATATAAAAATTTTTGAACGAGCAAAACAAGCCGAGGGGATTCAGCTATTTAGGCTTTCGCCGATCGTTATCATTGTCGTACCTTTTCTACTCAAAATTTCGACTTTAAGCGGTAGATGACCGACGAAATTGAAGCAGAGTACCATCGTATTCTATGCACTCTGCTAAAAGCATCAGTGGCAGTTCGCATTGAGTTTAAAATTAAGTAAAGGGATCATGTATTTCTTACACTTTTATAGCTGATAATAGAGGAAGATTGTTGGCAAAATTTTGAATTTATTTTCAGATATAATTTCAACTGGTTGCATTTTTCTCGTTAACTTACCCTCTAAAAAATTCTTCTAAAAGCTTTTCGCCGCACGATGGACTCCTTTTTCAATAATCAACTGCTACTTATATGACAAAGGTACAAAGGTACAAAATACTTGTACTTGTACAACAACATTACAAATTACTGCTTGCGTATCGCAGCATATAACAGTGACTATAATATGCGATATTTTAGCGAACAAAATCCACGAAAATTCGTTCGCTTATAAATTAATTTTTGTGTGGCACTCTATGCAAACTTTAGAGGGTCATATTTCCAACGCAGTTTACACCGCGATACTCCCACTGTTCAAATCTTTCGAAATAGTGCTTTTCCAAAATTAGAATTTTTAGATTCCTCGTGAATAGTTCACGCGAGATCAGTTCACGTTGACGAGTTGGGAAACTGTTAATTCAGTTAAGCATAGAAATATTTTCTTGCTGTAACTACATTATACTCATCCATTTGAGAAGCTTTTATCTCTGAAGAAAAAGAAATGATTCCATTGGCTTATGCGAAGAGTGAGATGCTTTTCAACTTCTAGCTGCATCATTTTCACTCGTTGTTATGAAGATAACGCTTTCACGTCGTCGAAAGTGAGCCATCTCTTGTGTTGCTATATGCCTTAATTTTGCATTCAATAAAAAAGTATGACTCCTGAACGGCGCTAATACCAAGCAATCGCAGTTTGTAGGTGCAACATTTCGCTTAAGCAAGGCATTATTGGCCAACTGGATTTCATTAGAATTTTTATTTGTTTTCACAACCGCTTCACATGCACGCATTCATCATGTATTATGCAAATGATGTTGGCTTATTTGTATTCGCTTTAGAGGCGTACTCAGCATACGAACCGATGATTTAATTTGTTGAATGTGCCACATGCAATATTTTCAGTATGATCGCTTCATTCACTTAAAATAAGTTATAAACATTTAAGGTTGACACAATTTGCCTATTAGATCGCTCTTGCAGTCAGAATAAAACAACGCAGAAGCGTTTAGCTTATTAACTTGTAGTGAGTTTCTCGAGTAGTTTGATAAAGCACGTTGGCACGTTACCGCTCGGGCCTTCAGTGCGATGTCTCGATGTTACTGAGGCAATCGCACGCCAAGCACACCCATCCCTTTGGCTGTTTTAGCCTGTTGTTAACCACCGGCTGGCTGGGCTGTCAGTGGTATGGTGGGAAGTAGCCGGGAATCGAACCCGGGTCTCCCCGCACGCGAAGCATGGGCTCTACCACTGAGCTATTGCCGCCCCACGTTAATAAAGTAATATCCCGAAAATATAAACATCCCTCTCAAATTCTCTTTGCTAATCTCGCTATGGCAAGAGAGGAAAAGTGGATGTCAACAGCGACTGGAAAACATGATTTCAATTTTTTAAAGCATTCGTTTCCGCAAAAAGCGGTCTAAAGTCGTCTTTTCAAAAGAAACACTAATGGTGATCGATTCCAAAATAAAGCGCTTCTTCCGGCGACTCACTCGTGCTTTAAGACTTTGTAAGTTTAACAAGCGCATTAAACGTATATCACGCATATCGTACAAATAAACGATTCACTCTATCTCCGTATTTTCCGTATCTCGCTATTCCGTATTCCGTATATTCCGTATTTCTGTACATTTCGTATTTTGCAGCGCCCTTCCGAGGGACTTCTATTCAAAGGAGGCGATTTCGAGCGAATATGGTGTATCATTAATTACCACAATAAACCACTTCAGCTGTTCCATCATCGGTTTGCGATTTTCGAAAGCGGTCATTTCGAGTCGCCTCTATCGCACGTATATCCCTTACCCACGACGTCTCAACGAGCCTCTTTCCAGGGCGCTTTCCCCGTTCTCGCCTCATAGGGATTGCGTGCAAATTTATCCAATTTGCACTATGGGCATATCTTGCCTGCGCGTGTGCATGTGTGTGTCGGCTCGTATGTTCGTCCAGTTGTTTCAGTTCTTGCCTAACACTTCTGCCACCAAGCAAGATGGCATAGGTGTCAGGCAGAGGTTGAAACCAGTTAAGTTTAGCTGGCGTAATCTACGTCTTTGCATCACCTCTCAACCCCAGTTAGTTTCCCGTATCGATGCAGCTGACAACCATGCCCACGCATGATTGTTTTGCAGTTTCGGAACGCCTGGTGGTCAAATCTGCTGGTGATCCGTCTGGTAAGCATCCGGGAATCGAACCCAGGTCTCCCCGTATACGAAGCCGGAGCCCTACCAGTAGGCTACTGCTCGCCGCATACCTTCCTAAACGGGCAAAATATTGGATGAATTTCAGCAAATCGAATATTTAGTGGAAGCCCTGCACGAGCTTTTGGGTCATACAAAATTTCATTATTCGTCAATTGCATGTAGTCTACGAATGAGTAGGTCGTCGGGGCTCATATTTAGCCGGCCCCCGCACATGCCTTCCCGGTTGCTTCGTTGCCTCTTCCTTAAAGGATCTTCTTTAAGGTATGCGGTTGTAATGCTGTGGCATTTGGCGCTTAATTTTAGCATTATATACCGTAATTGTTGTTGGCTATCTTAAGTACTTGGAGATTGCAAGCAGCTTTGCATTGTGGATAATCTTTTTCGTTTTCATACACGAGACAGAACTCGACGAGACTGCTTGTAGAAGCACCACCGCGCATGGAAACGGAAATTGGAAATAGCGCGTTTCATTAAGGTGCATCCACGAAAAAACAGGACGGAACGTTCCTACACAGTTAGAAGGCTTACCTTCGCTTACCTTTTCACACTAGCGAGCAGTATATAACGCACCAATTCATATGCCCTTCTGCCCTCATTCACGCGGACGTCTGCAGACGTCGACTGCACATTTGCTGTGTTCGGTTTGTCTGTCCCTCTCCCCCTACGTCCTCCTACTTCCCTTCCCGCTCATGAGCAGCGAATGTTGGCGGTGTCACCAATAATGAGACGAGGTGGGACTGACATGATTTTCGAGGGTGCTATACAAATTAGGTTGCGTTTAGAGAGCGGATATCTCGAACTCCGAAGCTCGTTTTAGCTATTCCAGTACATGTACTTTAATCGTTTTGCAAAAAAATATTTGTTCACTTTGTACAAGTGTCCGATTGGCAAAATGACAAACACATGGTTCATGGGTATAGGCCACGAACCGACGTGCGAATATATCTAGGTCATATGAGAAAAGGGGAGGGAGGAGGGGGGGAGAGAGGGAAGGAGGAGTTTGCTGCGAATTTCAGCATCTTCGAAGAGTGACCTGTGACAGGTGGATTTAAATAAGTACTGGAAAAAACTGAAGTACTCGCAGTTTTTCACGAAAAATCGTGTGAAAATATCTCACTGCTACTTCAACGCGAGCGTTACAAAAGTTTGTTTTGCTTTATTCAGCGAGATGGCATTGGCTGTTGGCGAACTGATGCCGAAGAAGAGTCGAGAATTGAAGGCTGAAGCCATAATGCACGCCATTCATTACGGTTTTGTTTCGTGCTGCTTTTAATGACCTAAGGAATGCTTTGTGTTGTCTTGAGACGCATTGACTACATCTTATTGGCTGCTGATTAGTTGAAAAGTTTTTGTGGCGAATCGGTTCGCGTCGTTCACAGACTTAAAATTGCTAGTTCACATCTCCTCTTAAATGTGGTTTTCTTCACGGTTAGCAAAGTTTACCAAACTCCTGTCCACATTACAATTTTCTTGCGTTAGACTTTGTTTTGAGGAAGGTAAGCCTTTATAGGTGCATTTGGTTAAGGCTATCGTTTCGTTGAGATGCTGTTTAGTTGGGCATTTTATAAACCAAATTTGAGAGGAGGAGGAATGTATCCGTGTAACCATCAAAAAAAATAACCTCAGAACGAACGCAGATTGAAAATCATTGACGAACTGCTCCGACATGTGATGCATAATCTGCGGGTGCAGTCAACTTTTCGGAAAAAAAAAGTTATTCTGAAATTTTCAAATTCTTTTCATGCCAAAATATTTCAGGTTTTTCCATTTCTTATACAAATATATCATTGCGATTTTTTGGGAGCGGGCGATAACCGTAGCCGTTTCAAAATAATCGCCGTGGCGCTACTCCTAGTATTGCCACTGCGCCTTTTATATTCTTTAGCTTATGTGTATCGTATAAAGCTGTTTAAACCAGCTCGCATAGCCGAAATTCGCTGCAATCCTGTCCATGTTACTCATTTTTCCAAAAAGTCTTGCAAGCTTAGCACAAGATTCTATGAAGCAGAAAATAGTTGTCACGGTGATAAGAAAGTGCGCAGAAAAGTGAGAGGCTGTGCTCCATGCCCACCTAAGCAGTAAATTTGAGCATGATGTGATTTAATTGTTTTATTGATATGCAAATCACGAAAGCGTTGTTTGCGATCAGTAGGCACAGCACGTCGCCAGAATCATGCTCATGTATTGAATTACTGACATTAGCTGGCAGCGACCAAATGCTAGCAAGGGTAAATATGGAAAAGCATTGGTGTTTGCACTTATCGAATATTTTGGGTTCATCCCATATGCGCATTTCATGCATCTTCCTTCAAGTACAGCCTAACAAGTATACACACTTCGCAGTGTTTTGCTAGTGGCTTTCACATCCCAAAATGTTGTAATTAGTTGCTATCTTGACGGAATTTCCACTTCCAGAACACTTGCTATTCTGGCATCGTGTTGTTTTCAACCTGCAAGCTTGCTTTTTTAGCATATTATAAGTCTGCGGAAAACGAGTTACTATTTTGGTAAGAGTGTTGTTGCCTTTGTTTCATGACCTTTCATTGGCTGATGGAGGGGGGGGGGGTTGGGGAGAGGGGTTAGGGCACTATTTTTGCAGTTATGTTCTATAAGTTGAGACGATTATATAAGAGCCGTTGCTATCTCGCCAATGAATTGTCCACCTCATAGTTAAGCCAATGCCCATTCGCGTAATGTGTCTGCTTTTTATTGTGCGCTAAATCGTTTGACTCTATTCTTCGATATTCTCGATAAATTGCTAAGAGAAGCTAACAACAGCGTTCCTTTTTTTGCTTGTATATATTGCCACATTCCCCACAAAAGGTGCTCTCCACCTGTTTTATTTATGCTTCTTCAATTTTCATGAGATTAACTATCTGATGCTCACATGCATTCCGACCATTTTTATTTGTTGGCTATTTTAGTGTAAAAACGCTTTCAGCTTAATTAACGCAACAGGATTCGTTGTAGAAGATGAATGGACGACTGAGTGGAAGTTGTGTGACCGTTTGCCGTCGCAAATCGTTCCATCGTTTATTGTGTTCACGCATACATAATTACTTTTTCAGATGCCGTCAACGTCAAATTGTACAATACCGACCGTGAATATTTTTAGTGTGCACGCTGTCACTTTGGTAAGTTGTATTGCTAGTAGTAAACAGTACGACTACATTTTGCAGGACCCTTATCAATGCTTCTATACGACTTTGCAGTTTGAACATTGCATTGCATGCATTAAAGCGTAACGCAACAGCATACCTTGCAGATTTGTTGGCTTCAGTTCGTGCAAAATCTTTTGGTACGGGCTTCTATGGCCTTAGATATGCTGCATGTTCGAGGAATCCGCTCTTTACTTTTTGAATATTACTTTTTGAATTTGAATATGGTCATAGGCAGATGTGAACGCTAACGAAGCAACGCAAAATTTTAAAATTGCGCAGTATACCATGCGAAGCGAAAGAAATCTAAAGAGCGCAGCTACGA
>JPKZ01002585.1:378322-389170 GCA_000803305.1 Toxocara canis | reverse complement strand
GAATGTTTTTGCAGCACTCTATCGAATCGACTAGTCGCACTAACTGCGCTAAAGATCTTAATCATCTCAGCTTGTTTGAAAGTGTGATCATGGAAGCCATCAATGTCACTAAAACAACGTCACCACTCTCTGTTGTCCATCATTGAGTTTATGCAGAACAAAATTTCGTTAGCGCCCTTGTTCCGTGTAGCGGTCTTTTACTACATATCTATGAAGCAGTTGGTACTATTAGCTTAGTATTATTAATGAAGTCCAATGAGCTAAAGCATAAGAGAGAGAGAGTGTGTGTCCTTTGAGGATTTTCCAAGTGTCTCTCTGAACCATATATATTCCGAAGTTTCGACTAACAATGAAGTCATCAGCAGTGACCATACAAGGAACAAAAGTTTAGTTGTAACTGTTTATGGCAACGGAAAGTAGTTGATTAAACAAATGACATTTTTTTGTGACCATTTTCTGACCATTGTGACCATTTTTTTGTGACAAGTGACCATTTTCTGACCATTGTGACCATTTTTTTGTGACAAGTGACCATTTTCTGACCATTGTGACCATTTTTTTGTGACAAGTGACCATTTTCTGGTTTTTGATGCACAGATGTGAAATCTAATGGAACATCAATAAACTAACTGCTTTTCACTCGGATGCGTGATGCATTGATAATGAACTTATTGCGTTATTTTTAGTAAAGTAATGAAGTTTAACAAATGTTTGCACTCTCGTTCATAATTTATTCAACTTAAAACAGCAAAATATTTAAGTACATATCTAACAAATCATCTAATGTTACCATGTCCTCTCATATTTTTGTGCATCGCACTTTAGAATTTCGTTACTCATTTTCTTAATTTTATGCGAATTCTTCTAACAAACGCCTTAAATTTTTCATTAGTACCTCTGCGCTCTATGACCTTATTAGGGCAACGAAATTCTCGACATGCATAACTCGAGAGTTGTTTCGAATAACTCGGTGGGGGTACTGCTTTAATAATAAGGCATTTTGGAGAAACGTCTCTAACGTATGGAAAATTCTGCCTAATACAATATTTTCTTATTTGCTTTTCTTTCCCTCGTCTATTACTGTTTGTTTTTCTTGTAATCGTCTTATACTGTAAGCCTTTCTTTTCTTTTGCATCTTACCAGTTACCTTATTTCTTTATCCATTGTTATTTGTCTTTCTTCCGTTTATCCATTATTTCTTGCTCTTTCCTCTCTCCATTACCATTTGTCATTCTATTCTTCGTCCACTATTATTTCTCTTTCTTTCCTTTTATCTAATGCTATTTCTTTTTCTCTCTTTTCCTGGTTACTTTAAGTTTTCCTTTTCTTTCTCCATTACTGTTTATCGTCCTTTTCTTTATCTATTACCAGTTGCCTTTCTTTTCCTTGTCTGCTGCTTGTTATCTTTCTTTTTTTCTAGTTTCCATCACCATATGCTCATGTTCATTACGTGAGTGTTCTCTGTCGTATCATTCGTCACTTTAGTAAAAAATTGTCTTAGAAATTTCTGAGCTTGCCGTGGTGGCAAAGGAACCATATGCTTAACAAGTAAAGCGAATGAATAGCTGCTGTTGCTATAGCTTCGTTGTTATACGATGCATATAGTAGCATTTCTAGATTATTTTAAAGTTTTAGGCAAATTAAGCAAAATTGGTTCATTCGTTTAAGAGAGATCTTTTGAGTTCTTTTTGTCGGTAAACTTCCCATTTTTTACTCGACAACCAATGAGAAATTGCATCACAAAGATCAGCTGTGCTTATGGAATGCATTTATTATTCATCATTGAACACTCATTCGATTCTTTAAGTATTTGCATCAATTTTTCATCTCTCTATCTGCGAATGATTTATCGCTTAACGAGTAAATTCATCTAAGTATTAGTATGGAAATCGAACCTGTGACCATTTCGACAGGGAGTCAGTCATTTGATTTGACTACACCGCCGAATCCTGTAATTGTAGTTTATGCAGTTTTCAACTAACAAATTGTTTTAGCCTGTTGTTAACCAACCACCCTCTGGCTGGGCTGTTAGTAGTATGGTGTGAATCAGCCGGGAATCGAACCCGGCTCTCCGCGCACGCCAATCGGTGGCTCTACCACTCAACTATTGCAGCTCATAATCGAACACGTACTGCTGATTTTTTTTGTTGTTATTTCTAACGTTTCAAACGTTTGAACGTGTTCGTATTCGTTTCTTGAATACCTGAATGCGCAGTATTAAGCCTATGTGGCGGTGTAAGGGCACCAATTTACGCCTTTAAAAAATCTCTCCTATTTGAAATGTACGTTTTTTTGCTTCGCTGCGCGATTATTCGGCCGGGTTAGAAGAAAACAAGCAAAAAAATCCTCTATTCGCATGCTTCGTTATTTTACTTTCTCCGTTACCGCCTGCGGTATCAAAACGTTGAAATAGATGAGCATTCAATGATCGGGATAAACCCAATATATGTTCTGCCGATACCTATGAATTTTTTAAAATAAAGGATCCATTAACTAGGAGAGGTTTCCTCAGTTGCTGCAAATGCGTAAGCTATATATAGGTCGGCAAACAGCGCGTGTCAGAGATGCTGAAATTAATTAGCTGCTTCAAAATAAAGTCTTGTATTCATCATTTTTAGAGCGGTCGACCGAAGAGATATATTGTTATACCGCCGACATTGCATAAGCTGCTGTACATGTTCGCCACAATGAACAGTGCGTTCAATCCGTACGTCTACGGTTATTTCTCGTTCGATCTACGAGAAGAGCTGCGCAAGTTGTGGTCGTTTTGGTGGAAAAGAGTTGACGAAGACAAAATGCTGGGTAGCTCAACCGCTACCAGATGCCATACGAGAAACGACGACGATACGCTGGCAAGGTTGTGGCTCAGCAAGCAACGGAGCTCATCACGATGATTACCTTGAGTGCAATACATTGATGCGAGTATAATGTGCTTATTTTTGAGCGCATAATGCAAACAAACAAATTTTTCATATGAACAGTTCGATTCAGGGATTTCAGGGATTCAGGGATTCAGGGATTCGATTCAGACATATGAACATTCAGGAATTTGAGGAAATGCTGGCACTGATATGGACCGTTCTTCTGTGCATGCCGATGCTGGTTTTGCTTGTTGATCACTAACATTGTAGAACGTTATAGTTCGCAGCATTGCGCAGACTATTGTGTGGGTTTTATGGGCAATATTGGTTATCGGCAGCTAATCTGTTCAGCACCTGTCTGTATATGTCAGCTGTCTCCTCACCTGCACCTCGTACCGCAGCTAGTTTTAAGCTAGCTGCCAAAGCTCGAAACCCACTAAAATGTCAGTTTTGGAAATCTATGATTGTCAGAGCCACCCCTTGCCCTTCCCTCTGCGTTCACTTTGAAGAGGCAGCATTGCACAGGCATCTCCTATTGAAGTTATACCCGTTCTTAGCCATCCGAAATGCTTCAGATTCTTTCTTTTCAATCTTGAGGTACACAATGCAGGTGTTTCGTAAAAAATATCATAGCCTTGCGTGGTATTGTTGAAGGCATTGTCCATTCGTCTGATTTCTCCTCATTTACGAGTTATTTCCTCGCACATCATTTACTTTTCTTAAAATTTCATTCTGAAAATATTCGATGGTTAATTTTCGTTACTTAAAGTTAATATTAAAAAATAAGATCAAAAATACATTACCTTTTGCAAAAGGAATGTTAAACCGTCTCCTATAATTTGCTGTTCATTCTTCTTCGTTCACATTCAACTGATCGCGTATCGAGCAATCTGTGAACAATTAAATGCGAATCGTTATTGCTATGAAAAGTGGTTTTCAGTCGAATGGGAAGCACTATGGCTGTAAGCAATTGGCCTCTTGGAAGGTTCTTGTGACGTCAAAACTTTTTGAAGACGACCTCAAGTCATGTGTAGAGACGAAGAAATGCTCTGAGCAAATCTTATGATCGCACGGCTTCCTCGTAAATCGGATCTCCATAAGCCCAACACTGCATCGTATTATATTTTTAATGCAAGCAAAGTTCTACAATCATTTATTTAAGCTATTCTTGATTGTGTCGATGGTCGGATTCTGAATCGCAAAACTAAAAGGAGGATGTTGGATGGTAGCGAGATCGTTGACCCACGATCAGCACTCAGTCCGCTTCCTCTTTACTTCCTCAATGCGCTTTTCTTCATTTTTTTTTTGCATCCAAAAATCACGCAGCTAGTTGCATTGTGCAACATAAAACTATGACTGTTTTGTTTGTGCAGCCGTATTTTCGTTGCTGATTTTGCGAAATGGGAACCCGAATGAGTGCGTATGTGTGATGACGTTAAAAGAAGAGGTCACTATCATGTGTGACCGTCAACTGTCAACTGCCAGTTACCAATAAACGTTCCATTCGTGTCATCACTGATGCACATTACATTTGCTCTATTGCACTCCTTCTCAGCAGTCGCCTTTTGCGCTTGAAGAAGAAATCATTTCCCTCGAACAACAACCAGTCAGTCTCTAACGATCGAAGAATTTTTGCATACCATTTCCGCTTCCTGCAAAAGCGTAGTGCTTCAATTCTAAATCCACTCAACATCGTTATATACGTTCATGCAAGTGGCGGCGTGCGATATATATATATACATATATATATATATATATATATAGCGGTACCTCAAATGGAATTAGAAAAAACGAGCACTCGAGGGAGCCGTGATCGATGTGCACGGTATTTTTGTGGATGCCTCATGAAAAGTGGAAACCATCCCCTTCTCCGGCTTCAAATAGACCTTCTCTTCTTTTCTGCCCCTTACACATTTCTAAGCTATGTCTTCGAACATGTCCGTTCTGTCCGTCATACACGTCTCCACCATTATGCATTCCATAAATTACTTCTCATTGTGAACGGAGGAGCATATTAAAATATGCCTTTGTGAAGCCATTTTTAGACCCGGTCTCGAATAGAGCCCCCCTCCCTCCCTCTTCCTGGAATAAATCCGTTCTCTCGACAAGTAGGTAAAAACCCTCGCGGATTCTATTCGAGGTATACGGTATTAAGATAGCGAATCTCGCCAGCCATCCCATTTGCAGTGACATAGCATGAGGGAAGTGTGGGAGTTTTAAAGTTTATGCTAATTATGAGGACGAATGGGTTGTTCGAAATTTCGAAGTTGCCAGCGTGGCAGCAGGTGGAGGAAGAGTTATGGTATTAGCAGATTGGGTGCAAACTTCATGGGCACAAGGTCGGCTTCACCCCAGCTCGTAACCAACAAATACGTGACAAGTTTGCTCTCAACTTCCTGTCAGCTAATTCTTTTATGCTGTCTATGCAGCTGCTCGTTCGTTTCATTGTAGTCACAGAGAATACTTGAAATGTCATTTCAGCCAGAATCTGTGATCGTAAATTCACATTATGAGCTTTTTGATATTGAAAGGAATTCGGTTTTCTTTTTTTTTCAGCTTTTTCCAAATTTAATCAGCTTATAGTTTGTTTGTCCGTATTATTAACAGGATCCGATACTTTTTTCATAGATTCTGAAAGTTTTTGTAATTCGATTTGCATTAAAGGACGCTGAATCAGGTTATCCCCTCGTAAATAATCTGCGATGCATTTTGAGAAGCACAATTACGTCATCGTGAAATTGAAATGGTCAATTTTGAGAAAAGGTGCACATTTCGCTGAAATAATAGCAGCGATCGCGCAGCGTTCGGATTTCCTTTGCATGAGAAATGTGCGATTTGGTTGCTATTGTTCGCACAGCTTAATAACTCAACCATGACAGCCCCAAATGCTCTTTCTTGTACGTTGTTGTCCCTCACTCCCCCTTTCATCATACACACCATGCAGACCCAATGGCGCTCCTCCATTCGGCACACATTTCGACAACAGTTTCAAAATGTTTTACACGGCGCATGAACAATGATGATTTCAAGCGATATTGTTTCGCACCTTATTCTACCGATCATTTGTGCGAAGTTAAGGCGACGAATGAACTGTATAATCCGTATGAGCATTCGAAGAACTTGTAGATTTTTTCCAGATTTTGCCTACACCCATTAAGCAAACTGGTAGGATGAGGAACTAGATATCCATAGTTGTCTCCCATTGATATATTGTCGTGACCTCAATTGTAACTTGACCTCAATTGATATACTGATGCGATGTCAACTGGTTGTTTAAAATGTAGCTATCTGAAGTAGAAATAAGCGCACTGCCAATTTATTGCAAATACTCGTGATGATTTATGAAAAATTATCGCCACACTAGCGAGAAACAAACAGTTAGAGTACTAGAGCAAGTAGTACAGCAGTTGACTACAATGAGTGACGATTTCAGAGAGTAGGATCGCGTTGATGAAGAAATAGCCCTTCACACGTAAAAAGCACTCTCGTTTGTCCACTGCAACGATATGTAAATAATTTGTGGAAATGATATTAAAAGTCTACTCAATGAGTACTCAAACAATTTTGCTGAAAGAATCATTTTCAGCAGATTACAGCTATATAACTTCTACAATATTAGCCTCGCAAAAAAAAGCAGCTAACTTTCGAGTAAATTGTATTTCACGGTGCGAAAGTTTACGTTTTTCTGAATACAAATAATCTTTTTTTTCTTTCGTTGTATCTTCTCAAAGATGCTCATGCCCACCGGCTGCTGATTAGCAAAGAGTAATTTCTAGTTGCGAGAATCCTGTTGGGAGGCAACCGGAAGGGAGGAGAGAATGTGGTGGCTGCGGCGGTGGCGGTGGGGTGCGGGGTGGGGAGAGGGGAACAATGAATTCTGACTAAAACATCGGAAGGCAAATCAACGTCGCAGAAATGTTCCGTACTGCGAAGAAGTAGGACACCCATCTCTCAACGGTTGCCTATTTAGGACAACCGCCCAAAAGATATACACCTCGTCGGGGAACGGTAGGCGAAGAATGTTACCAAGGATACAAGTAAAAAACAATTCGACTCAAACTTCGAAAAGATTCCATAGCTTTAGGAGTCATTCAATAATGAACGCTCCAAGTCATTGCAAACTTGCTTACATTGTTCCAACAGCGCTTAACCGCTGAATATTTCTAATGTGCAAATTTCCAGTTTCAATCCTGACAAAGACAGCTGTTGTTTTAACACCCTCTGTTATCAGCTGTAAGGAGCTGCATGCTGCACATGTCAGGTAATAGAAGGAGCTAATAAAATAACTGTCTTCTTTGTCTGAACTAACGTTTGCTACGTGTCTAAACAGCATTGCTTTTCCACTGCATTTTATACATCTCGTTCTCGTTTACCTGAAGTTTAATTGAATTGGTGGCCTACTTTGGACATCCATGGAAATGTCAACGCGCAAATGTCACGGATAAAAACCGAATTGAATTGAATCGTCTTTATTCACACGAATGATGCAACAAGTTTATAACTGTTGCGTTCACAGAAATTCGGCATAATGTTCGCCGAAAGTGCGTAACTATTCGATCAAACAATCGTAACGCTCACTTAAGCCGAGTACCACCATCTCGTATGTTTGGATAATGACGCATTGTGT
This sequence comes from Toxocara canis, assembly GCA_000803305.1. NCBI lineage: Eukaryota > Metazoa > Nematoda > Chromadorea > Rhabditida > Toxocaridae > Toxocara > Toxocara canis. Next base: position 381,682 of record JPKZ01002585.1, on the reverse strand, counting down.
TACGATTCCGCTATTGTGGATTTCATTTTATTTATTCGTTTGATTTTTTAAAACCCTATTCGCTTTTTTTTTTGCAAATTATGTGTCGAGACGAAAGATTTTCAGTTCCATAGGAGATCAACGACTATCATTCATTTACAGCTAATGAAGTAACCGAAAAAAAACGGATCAATACAGAAAATAGATCAATAAAAAGATCGCTTAGAGGTATATGTTATATCGTGAGGAATCGCTCATTGTGTTTATGAATTTGTTGATCTCAAATTTAGTTTTCTGACTAATCGAGCTGCAGATAAAGTTGTCACTTATCACTTACCACTCATCACTTATCCCCTCTCCCTTTGCACGTTATATTGTGGCATCGACTTTTAACTAAATCGTTCAGCCATCTCGTTACTTTATTTTTCCGAAAAATTTCTCTTTTTTTTATTGCTTGCTGTCTCTGCGTTCTCATAGTAATTTTTCTAAATTCGTTGAACGAGTGAGTTTAGAAAAAATCTTAGCTCACAGTTGAGTTGTCACATCGTTGAGAGTTCATCTACGAGTGCAGTAATTATCAGTAATTATGCTAGCGGTACATAATCAATGATCTATTAAACATATTGCTACCTACTTTATTTCGAATGAACGTTTTGTGCCCAAGCTTCCCGAATAGTGTAAGGTTTTTTTTTCTCGCCTATTCATGAATCACATATTGATCACAAAGTGAGAGATTAGAAATCTTAGATTAGGACAAAATTCTAAAATATTGGATAGAATTGAATGCTCAGATTTCATTCAAATATCACTCGGGATCTTTTATCATTGCTGCAAGCATTTATATTAAGCATTAAAACAAAAGTATTCATTAATTGCAAGCATTAAAACTACAAAGTGATCAAAAATAGCTATGAAATTTAAGCTGTTAGAAATTCAGTAGTAAATTGGATTTATTATTGTATGCAGTAGTGAATACCGTTAAATTCAGTATGCAATTGAATTTAATCATAGTTAAATGGAGCGATGGAAATAAAAGTTTTTATATGCTTTTATGTGCTTTCTAATTTTTCAGGTTTAATCTTTTTTTTCTTATAAAAAAAGAGACCACGCTAATCGCTATACAAAGCGGTTATTCAACGGCCTTAATTTTGCAGTATAAATAATAAATATTTTCACAAGATTTTTCCCTTAGTTTTATATTTAAAAACTCAATGTTTATATAGTATTTCCGTATTTCAAAAAAGACCGAATCATTAATGTGACACTTTCATTTAAATCTTTCAGTTAACGTGACGCATAAATTAAGCAGTCAAAATTTTTGACTATAATCCCGCAAAGCAAATGTTTCCTCCTCTGTACAATTTACAAATAAGTACATTAAAGTAATCGCTCGAAGTTTTGTGCATCTGACCTTCCCATCCTAATCACAATTGTTGCGAAGAATTGGCAATATGTGGAGCGATTTTGTTGAATGTTTCTTTGAGGTTGAGTATTTCGAAGGAATTATTAGATATTTTAGGGTGATTTTGGGGATATTTTGGGGGTAATTTTTTTTTGGGGGGGATTTTGTGGGTATTTTGGGGGTTTTTGGGGGAACATTATTAGATGTTGATGTGCAGTCGATAATTGATGTGCTTATTTTTAAATTGTACAGAGGAGGAAACATTTGTTTTCGATTGCCGCATCGAATCTCCGTTGTCTCTTTCATAGTGCGGTTGCTGCGATTAACGTTGCCCGAACGTACGGTACACATATTGGATATACGAGATCATCGAAAAGTGAAACGACACGAGCGCACAACATCTCCGTCTCCCTCTAAAACATTAGCATGGCACAGCGTATATTCCACTGGTATCACCGTACCTATAACAAGATTATAGCGTTGCGTCTGTGTATTTCTAGTTGCGTTAGCAAAATCGCATCTGGAAAGTATGGCAACATCAAGCCTGTGCGTATGTATGTGTATGTGTTGCGTGCCTCTCTCTCTATTCCTCTCTCTCCGCCCAAGGGTTCGAGAGCTAGTGAAGCAAAAAAGTACCCCCAACATCAATTCCTATAAGAGCTGCGAAGCGATATATTCATCCTGGCACAACTTACAGCTACCTGCTTTAAAAAATCTCACGCATTCCCTGTGACCAGTCTGGATTGTATTTTACAGTGGTTGGATCGCAGAATAGTAAATCTCTAGTGTGAAAGATCTACGCAAGCGATCCGATCAGTTAAAATATGATATTTCCTTACTTCGAAGTAATTCATGAAAGCAGCCAGGGCGACAGGTGTGTCAATCATCATTTCGTGCTGGTTCCACGCGCGTATTGCCGCTTGTGTTGTGCGTCAACGCGAATCAGCCATAAAAAACTTACTGCGATGCGATCCCGAAGTAAATTTTGTGTTGACACTGATTTCGACCTGTCCATTGCCGGAAACGAACTCCAATCACCTGAAAATCTCTGAGCTTTTCGATCCAAATATTGGCAAGGAATCTGTGAGATGGCTCGGTCACAGTAGAGAACGAATTTTAGGAGGGGACATATATGCGGTCGGTCGACAACAAAGTTTGATAGGCTGTCCATAAGCAACTGGCTGGTGTGATGGGTGGAACTGTATGGAACTGTAAAACCATTTATTTTTATTCTAGCACGTGTTTCCTCCACCCTTCCCCCCCCCCCTCTTGCATTTGCTGTTCACAATATTTATGCAAGAATGGAGAGATGTGTATACCGGTAATCCTCTACGCATATGTTGAACAGACGGCAGGGTTAAGTCGTCTCCGTGAATAAGCATCGAAAGCACACCGTGTAGCTTAAAATGAAACCCCAGACGATTTAAATTTTCCAAAGTTTTTCTAGAAGGGACGTCCCTTCCTTCCTCCTCGCTGTCCTCCCATCTATCTCCACCCATGCCCCACCTCATTCCCTAACAACTCCGACGTGTCCTTTTCGGGAGCTAATGTGCGAAAATCGATGTTGTACTCCACCAATTATACTTCACTGGTGATGAGGAGGACTACAGCTGCGAGGCACAATCCCCATTCCGGAAAATTCCGCGCCACTGAAAATGGGCTTTCCCATCACAATTCCGTTCCGTTCAGTATCATTACTGGACTCTGTCTTTAGGGACTTTATCCCTTCTGTTATGCGTTAAAAGTTATTAATTCCAATTCGTAAGGGCAAGATTTTCTGCGCTTTCGCTCTTGAAACCTATGCGCAAATACCAAAAATTGTTCGCTTATTCGAGAATCGCGTTTTGAAAGCCGTCCCACGCACGTCCGCTCTGTCCGCCGCTTCTTATGCGTCTGGGCGATAGCTCAGCAAAAAAAGCATCACCATCATGTTCGCCATAACTTGCAAAAAGTCACACTACGAACAGGGACGCAGAAAC
>JPKZ01002585.1:305308-341874 GCA_000803305.1 Toxocara canis | reverse complement strand
TTTTTGGGGGGGGGGGGGGGGGGTTTATGCGTGATAGTAGGGAAAGCGGGTCGCGCAAATTTTTGCTGTTTTGGAGACTGATCCGGGTCTTCATTAAAGAGGAGCTGGATGTGGCCTCCGTGCACTTGCTACATAGCTCTTTTTAATGAAAAGCACCCAATCAAGCGGCATATTTACAACAAATTTTGAACCGTGGTCTCGACAGTTGAGCTTTTCCTGTAAGCTAGTGTAGGTAGAAAGAAAGACTGTTCCGTTTTTTTGTTTTCCTCTAATCTCAATTCAGTGAAGAGTCAGTGACTGGCAAGTATAGTTTTAAACGCGAATAGTAAGTGCTGTATTGAAAGTGTATTGAACATATTTAATATTAAAGCAAATGGTATGACAGTCATCGATAATTAGTGTTTTAGATATTGAACAAAGCCGCATTGCAAGACTGCAATTTAAATACGTTGCGTGAAACTCGTTTGCGTCTGGCGTGCGACTATGAGGCGACGTTTGCTGAAAGGATTCTTCTTGTACTGAAGGTTGCTTGTGAGCAACTACCTTCGGTAAGCTATTTTTAATCCCAACTTGACTGCTTCTGCTGCTTTACACCTAACCATTTTTTGCTGCTTTTCCTGATCGAGATCGAAGGGCGAACATGATACTAGAACCAATGATTTGCCCTGTCGACTTGCAACTAGTATTTTTGCTGCCTATGAAACGTATTTTGAAGCTTTATTATTGAATAATTAATGAGCTGCAACGGTTACGATTCGACTGCTTCATTTATTTCTAGCTTGAAACAACACCATCAAAATACCAACCCAGTTCATCTCCTGCCACCTTCCTCCTCATGCTCTTAGCCATAGTTATGCTTGAGATAACTTGATCACTTATATGATCGTGTGTTGGTTGATCTTTGTTGAACATCTCGATGGTCATACCGTGAAGCGTACTGTTCATCAGCTCTATGCTGTCATTGGCAAATGTTCTAGCTAATGGTGCTTATCAGCATGATGATTTCTTTGTTGGTTACATAAATTATGGGACTTACTTTACAGGCAGAAAATACATAGTTTTGATAGGTTTTGTTATCTTTTTTCTGATGTTTTGTACAGGTTGGCGCAACGGCAATTTTTGGATGGCTTATAAATTCCGAAAGGGATATTCGGAAATTAGCAAAATTGTGCAAAAAAACAAAAAGAAATACAATTCTTCCACATTGCAGACTCAAATGGTTGAGGAGGTGAGAGTTGCTGAGTTGATTCAGCTTTCTTTGTCGACGTTACAGCTTCTTTGCAGGGATGCTCATCTCCTTAACCAGGTAATTCCATATCTTTCCGTTAATGTGGTTCTTTTCATATATGTCATGTCTGTGATAATGAAGTCGTGTCTGTGCATGCACATCCTACTCGCGCGTTATGTTTGTGTTTATTTGGACGTGATTATTTTTTTATAATTTTAATGTGTCCGTATGGCGAGACGTTTCGACGTAAGAACTAGTAAGGCTAGAGTTACAAAACTGTTTACCAGTAGGCGTCGTCCCTTTAATCCAGTATCAGTCGGAGTCGTCGACTCCGGGGAGAGCCATTGATTTTTGGAGATAAAAATCCTCATGCATTTTTTAATCTGTTGGATATGAAAGAAAGTTTAAGAAATGCGGTTTTTTGGCAACTGATCAGTTGAGTGAGCAATTGAATACATCATTAAGCAATTTTATTATTTGTTGGCAGTTGGCAAAGCGGGCTGGTCGAAATACATTTGTGCCTCGGGCTGGTCGAAATACAATATGTGCCCGTGGCAGCCATCTGCACTCGCACATTCCCAATTGCTTAAATGTTTCTCTAAAAGGCTGTTGTATTCGACTCAGATATAGTTTCAGCGTTATTCATTTATTAGCCTTTCATTTTGTATGAAATGTTAAAGAACAGTGGGATGTTATATTAAGTGGGAGGAAACTGCCGATGTTTTCCGGTCCGATTTCGACTGCGGCAAAATTTTATGTGATTTGGTTTTAACTGATTCGTTTGTGATAGCAACCTAGACGTTTAACACGTATCAGCTAACGTTTTCCAGCTTGGCGAATTAATGTTGCAGTCGAATTGAGACTTATATGGTGGGATAGAGATCAGCATCATTGATGTGCCCTAAGTATGGGCTTGTTTGCAGGTACATATGTGCAGTCTGCTTAAACCGCATATGAAAAAGTAGAATGGTCTTGTTTTACATCGAAATTTTAATGCGCTTATGAAAAAGTGGAATGGTTAGGCTGTTAGAGTGTGGCATAAGCATCGAGTTTCCAACTGCATCCAGTAAGTAACTGTAGACAATGTATTGCGTGAACGCAGTTTTCAACGGGAGGGAAGGAGAGGGTAGGGGGGTTGGGCGTCAACATTCTCGCAGCTCACCAGTACTAGGTGCAGCATTTTGTAGGTAGCTTATTTGGTGAGAAGGCCCGAGTATTCGCTCTATCAAGACTGTGATGGCGGTGTGATGCTACCGACATTCTGTCTCTATCAGGGATACGTTGAGGATGAAAGTCTGAAGCGAAGCGCTTTGGGGTTGATATCGGAACTTGCTTTGCATCCTGAGGTTTCTTTTTTGAAATTTCGATACTCATTTTGAATGTCTTGTTGTTTTATTAATTAATCACAACGTTCCAAGTAGTTTTATCAGTTAATTACTACGTTCCGAGTAAACCTGCCATGTTATCCCTCTTTGAATGAATCCATTCTTGACATGCTAGAAAACCATTCTCTCCCTCTCTTTCTCTCCCCACCTCGCCTCCTCTATTTCAAGAATCTTGCAGAACAATGTGGACTTCCATGCAAATGAAGTCGCATGACAAATGCCGAAGAAATAGTTTTTCATCCTATTTTGAAGTAGAAGTTTTTGCTTTATTTATTAGACGTAAAGATAGTTCTTTCAGCCAGTTTTTTTTCGTTTGTCCTTTAGTTGTTTAATTACCGAAATGAGAATGTGTAAGCTTAGATGGCCGCCTTATACGCATCGGACAGCACGCTGATGTCTGCTTTTGAGCATTATTCGCGAAGTCGTAATCAAGCTTTTGGTGAGTTCGTTTGCATATGTTGTTAAGGAAAATTTGACTCCGTATAATCGGAGGAGAGAGATGATTTTTTTGGATTGCCTGGCATATGCATCCCCAACACTCCACTTCATAGGCAGCTGATTGCTTCGTTTTACCTTCTTTTTCACGGACCATGAGACCGACGAGCAAGGTTCTCCCCTGGCCTTTTTATGCGCCCTCAAAGGGCAGTTTGGTTACCTGTTCCTTATACTTTTGTCAAAAAAAAAAAAAACTAGCCATCAAGACTTATAGACGCTTTTTGTTTCGATTAAGGAGATGCGTTACGTGTTTAAGTCGAAAATTTTGAGGGGAAGGGGGCAAACCCCTGCCTCTTTTATTGTTGTCTGTGTGATTGGTGGAGACCTCACCCATTGCAATTCCCGATAAACTGTTGCACGAACATTGAGAGATACGGATTGCCCCTATATGATTTTTGGATGTTAAAGTTGGGAAAAGGGAGCTGTAATTGTTTGATTTCGTATCGTGAATTTCATGGAACTAAGGCATTGGATTATGTTTTGCTTTTATTTCGTTCCGAAAAACGTTCTCATTACACGAAAAAGAATTTTTTAATTGCCTCTTTCGAATTCTTTTCACAAAATTTCAGCGCGCCTGACATTAATGGTGTCATCATTTAAGTCGGGTATGCAACAAAAGTCCTTGGTTTGGTTGTGCTATCAACTTTCAGCAGGCGGTATTTACGATGCCTAATTTTTTCCCCATTTTGGTAGTGGCTTCTCACCATAATCAATTTTTCGATCGTAATTGGGGGATATGAAGTTTATAAGCCGATGCATGCGCATGGAGAGGATAAGAATAAGATTCTGAACTTCTAAACATGAGAAGAGAGCGCTTCATTGCGTTTCTCGTATATTTCAGCGACCTACGCGGAGAAAGCATATGAACGTACAGTGCAGGGTGGTAGTGCAGGGTTCATCTACCATACAACAGCTACATCCACAGCAACGGCACGCCCCCCACCTGAACCTGTTACGCCCCATGCTCCTCCCTACAACGCAGCCTACCCCCAGTCACAACAGTATCCACCCAGCTATGCATCGAATGGTACGTATGGAAATCACACGGTGCAGTATCCGCAACAAACGTCCATCTCTGGACCCGCACCTCAGTATCATCCTATTGCAGCAAGTTCACAGGTATGACACTGCTGCTACAGTTTCAGATGAAGTTGTTATTTATACGTGGTCTAACCCCGCGCTTCCCTCACAGGAAGGGGAGGAGTCTTGACACTTTTACGACCAGCTCACTCGTTTTCGCCCTGAAAAGAAAAAGCGAAAAGCCGTTTATGGCAATGCTTTCTAGGAAGTCGCATCTCTGAAGTGACCCTTCACGGTGCTCTCCTCTGTAGGGAAGGGGTGAAGGGGTGGCAGTGGGCGGCCACCTCGAAACCCCGTGCACCATGTTTGTTATTGGCGAGAAAACGTGAAGCTCACTCGTTTTCGCCCTGAAAAGAAAAAGCGAAAAGCCGTTTATGGCAATGCTTTCTAGGAAGTCGCATCTCTGAAGTGACCCTTCACGGTGCTCTCCTCTGTAGGGAAGGGGTGAAGGGGTGGCAGTGGGCGGCCACCTCGAAACCCCGTGCACCATGTTTGTTATTGGCGAGAAAACGTGAAGCTCACTCGTTTTCGCCCTGAAAAGAAAAAGCGAAAAGCCGTTTATGGCAATGCTTTCTAGGAAGTCGCATCTCTGAAGTGACCCTTCACGGTGCTCTCCTCTGTAGGGAAGGGGTGAAGGGGTGGCAGTGGGCGGCCACCTCGAAACCCCGTGCACCATGTTTGTTATTGGCGAGAAAACGTGAAGCTCACTCGTTTTCGCCCTGAAAAGAAAAAGCGAAAAGCCGTTTATGGCAATGCTTTCTAGGAAGTCGCATCTCTGAAGTGACCCTTCACGGTGCTCTCCTCTGTAGGGAAGGGGTGAAGGGGTGGCAGTGGGCGGCCACCTCGAAACCCCGTGCACCATGTTTGTTATTGGCGAGAAAACGTGAAGCTCACTCGTTTTCGCCCTGAAAAGAAAAAGCGAAAAGCCGTTTATGGCAATGCTTTCTAGGAAGTCGCATCTCTGAAGTGACCCTTCACGGTGCTCTCCTCTGTAGGGAAGGGGTGAAGGGGTGGCAGTGGGCGGCCACCTCGAAACCCCGTGCACCATGTTTGTTATTGGCGAGAAAACGTGAAGCTCACTCGTTTTCGCCCTGAAAAGAAAAAGCGAAAAGCCGTTTATGGCAATGCTTTCTAGGAAGTCGCATCTCTGAAGTGACCCTTCACGGTGCTCTCCTCTGTAGGGAAGGGGTGAAGGGGTGGCAGTGGGCGGCCACCTCGAAACCCCGTGCACCATGTTTGTTATTGGCGAGAAAACGTGAATAAAATTCGGCCTCGCCTTTGATCGTAGTTTGTTCAGAATCGTGGTTGATGGCCTCAACATTCCCAGTCGCCAAGCTATACATAATCGACGGCCAGAAGTGATTGTATAGCAGTGATGCTACTGTGCTAGGTGCTCCTCCTACAAGTATCTTTCTTTTCCCCTGGATTTTTTGAGTACCAATTTTTGTAAGCCTCGGCCTCATAGGTATATCTAGTGTGCTATAGTGCGGATCAATAGAGTAAATAAAACGTAGATAGTTATTAGCAGTGCATCATAATTTTTTTTTGGTAGAACTTGTACAGATATAGCTGCTGTGATGTGCTTCTTAAGCCAGTGCGTTATATAGAAATGCGCTCATTTCATGAATTCCCTTCTCACATTTCGATCTGTAAAGTCGTGGGTTTCACTAAAGTTACAATATGGCGGTGTAATAATCAGATGTGCTTCTTTAGCTGGTGGGTCGTCGACCCCATCCATGCATCGCTGCACAGTTCATCCATGACTGTGCTCGAAATTATGAGCTTATTACAGGGAACAGTAGCGCCATCGATATCTGCTACCCATGTTCCACAACTATACGGCAGGGAGGGGCCATCGCAAGAGTGCTCTAGCGGCCAGAGCAGTGTGCGTTATCCATCCGAAGTGTGGCCTGATGTAAGTTGCGATCACACTCATTTTTTGATGCTTCCTTGTAATCGGAAGAATCCTAAATTCGAAGTGGTTTGCTCTTCCATCATCTTCTGAAGGGGATTTTTGGCTGGGCACCTTTCCCGGGGGCGGACTGAGGGGGAAGGTGAAGTTAAACGCTCATCCTTTGATTTTGTTCGAAACAGTTAATTTTTAAAATGGCTTCGAAAGCTCGATGGGTAAAACTTGCACCCGAAATGAGTAATTTATATCGAGTCCTTGCACAATGATCAGTAATATGGGGGGCTCATGCACAGATGACTTCGCGCATCCCTCAGCGCTATTCGCCATCCCTCTTCCTAACTTTAGCGTGAAATTCTTCATGTAAGTCATGCATTGGATTTTGAAGCATACGTGCATCTTTTTTGTTCCTGATCTTCTCTTTTTTTTGCTTTTTTGACATTGAAGATAGACTTTGCTATCAGTGCAGTCAGTAAGATCATTACGCATCATTCTGAAATAATCTGTGCGTAGTTTCGAACTATAGCATTGAAGTAGTTTATGTTTTCAGTATTTTTGGAAAATATCTTTAAGAGCATCTTGCTCTTATTCTAGAATCTTAATTGCGCAGATAGGGAAGTTTAAATATACAAGTTACTTTTTACGTAGGGAAGAGAGAGAAATGAGGAAGAAATGGAGTTTTTTCATTTTCATACTAAACGTGTCGGATAAGCCACCGAGAAGGGGACATCAGTTGCAGCTCGCAACGCTATTTCGAGATGAAATTGTAACTTGCTGGAGACAGCGGAAATAATAAATTGGAATGGGAGAAACATCGAGGAAAGGATAGTAAAAATTGAAGAAAAGTCGGTATAAGATGGCAAATAAAGGCAGCTGAAAGTTGAGGTCGCAATTAATTCCAAAAAATCAGGATGGAGATGGGGCAGGGGATTTGAGGGGGAGGGGGAGGGGCGAGGGGAATGAAAAACTTATGTAAGCAACGGGTCAGTCACTTTGAGTGTAAAAAAATCTTAGGACCTGTCGGGCCTATCGATCAGTGACGATCCTTTTGCGAATATGTTCTGTTCGCAGCCCTTCGATTCACCGCAGCAGAGGAGCGGTCAACAACAGCAACCTGCTCGTGCTGCTTATCTCGCAGGTTAGTGTTTGCTTTAGCTAATCTTTTCGTTATGCTACAATAATTGGTGATGGATAGAACAGTACTTCATGTCGGCTGTGAACGCGCCACCAACTGGTACATTTCAAATTAAATTTTGAACTTCGCTTGCACGTTTTTGTTATTGTAAGCATAAGCTTTACGTAAGTTCTTTGGAAAAGTAATATGACAGCGCTATTCGTATAGTCTGTAGCTGATACTAAATGCTGGCTCGGCTTACTTCGAACCAGAATGTAAAGTTTGGTTTGGCTGCAAGCTGCTATGTTGTACGATTGTTGCATGAAGACACCGAACATCGTGATTACGTTGACAGTCGGATATTATGGTGGCTTTTCCAAAGTTTCCGGCTAACGCTTTTTTACGTTTCAATTTTTCGTGCCTCCCACCAAAATGCCATCCGACGTCCCCTTGTTTATCTCAAAGCGCACTCTGAACTAGGCGGTTCCCACGTTTTGCTTTTATTTTTTAATTCTCTTGTTCATTGCATATAAAAGTTGTGTTAATACTTCCTACATGACCCCTGGGACATTAAGTAGCATTGTCAGGTCAAGTTGAAATGATGTTTAGGAAGTAATAATTCAATGGCTAATTGTAGGGCGTCGAGGGCATGAGACAGCTGTGGGCGCTTTCTACTGCAGTCCAGGTCCACCAGGCCAAGCTTACGATCAACAAATGCAGAACGTGAATATGGGAAGTCCTGAAGCGCCTGCATCTTGGCACGACCCATCCGCTGCTTATGGCAGCTATCAGCTGTAGTTATACAATAATCGATCGTTGTTGTGGATAACGGAAACCATAATTTCTATCAGTTACCTGCTCGTATCTGGAAACATCTTCTGCTACTTCTTTTATGCCTGCCTTTTGTATGAAATATTGCAGAGGGCAGGGAGTTTTGCTAGCGTGGTGCATTTGAAGGGTGCAAATAGTGGAAGTGAAACGTTGGAAGGAACAACGGCGTTTAAACGTCGATGACTGCTTTACTTTACAAGTTCGTTCTGACTCATTCCTATGCGCATTATCCGATAATAAGGAAAAAGAAGCGTTTTATGCTTCACAGATATAAGTGAAGATTTCAAGGCATCGTTTCGTTTTACTCTTACAACTTTGCGCGCACTTCCTTCTCTTGTATGTGTTTGGTAGCGCTGTAATTACTGCCGATGGATAGAAAGCCTCTGATCAGATTTTTCCAAGAATGCAAGGTGAAAACGTAAAAATTCGTGATTCGCTATATACGAAGATTGTTGGAAAATAATGTGCGCAAATGCGTTCATCAGCTGAATGATGTGGATTTTCCTCGTTGAAATTAATCGTCGTTCAGCGAAAAGGTTCTTAACGAATTATTTGACTTTAGCAAAATAAAGGATAGTTCATAATGCTTTATTGCGATGCTTAACAACCCATTGGGTTTAAAGTTTTGCAAATTGTATATAATGTTCTCTGTGTCTTTAATGTACCATATTCTATGACTTTCCGTTTGTTAGATTTATTTTTTCATCCTCACAGAGATAACACATCTGACGACGTTTCGTATCGACATGTTTAGTGCTGAATACGGTGATGCTAGAGTGCTGTTTCTGAAAACTTTTTCGGATTGTCGGAATTTGGAAAGAAAATCCTTTCATTGCGTTTTTAAAGCAACGTTTACTCGTTACTGTGACCCATTGTAATTGTCGTGGAAGTCGTAAAAGTGTTGTCGTGAACTGGTATTGTTAGAACGAATCGGGATGGGAACTAAACGTGTACCATCTCATTTCATAATTTATTGTGATCCGAATATCTATTATTTACTCATCTCGGATACGTAAGCTCATAGAAGTGAGCACGCGATCGTACCCACTGTAGCAGTAGCATGTTTGTGTTAACTTTCCTGCAGATTGTCTGCACATCTTTTACGTCGTTTGGGGACTCTCTTTGTAATGTTTTCCCTGCTGTGATTAGTGTGCATGAACTGGCACTCGCTCTAAGTGACTTTTTTTAACCCATTCGACGTTCTAGTTAATGCGCGACATGACCGCATCCGAGTAACATAATGTGATTTACGTAAGAGGTGTATGCAAGTTTTGCACTCCTGTTCCACATCCAAGCATGGAAGTTTACTCAGATGAAATCAGCCTCTTTGGTAGACTTGTTGCAAGTACTAAGTAAGACCACTGTTTTCTTTTTCGTTCTGAAATTTTTTTTGTCTCACTCAGCGAAAGCAGTATGAATGCTTTACAGCGTCTGAACTATTTTGGAATGAGAATTCTGCTATATTTTTATATAGTGTAGAAAGTGGAAGCGTTTTGATGCAATGGTGCAAATGATAACACCATAAGACTTTTGTTGTTCTTGATATTGGGCTGGTTCAATTCCCATGAATGGCATAAGCACTCTATCCCCATTCTGAGTGGGGAAGTGATCTGCTTTTTTCACGATTCTTGCGAGGTGATCGGAGACCAGATCAAGAATCCAAACGTTTCATGAAAAGCAATTTGAAAACATCGGATTCCTTTGCCTTCGTCGCATTTTACATTTGAGCTTTGCTCGTAGTTCTTTTTTCCTCGTTATTCCGGCAGTTGAAGGTTATTTTGAGCAAGGAATTGCCGTTCTACAAATTTTTGCCCAGATTTCATGACCCGGCAGGAATCCTTCAAAATTGGAAAAAATCCATATTGTGTGAAAAACTTGCTATACCTCCGAATTATTATATCAGTTTTAGCGCTATTCTGTACTGTGGCGCAGTACAAGAAGCGTAAATGTTTTTTGATGCAGTGCAGTGAGATAGATCACTGATGGTGATTGGTAATTGTTGGTGCTATAATTGCGATCAGCGATCATAACATCGCGCATTTAACTGTTGTGGTCGTTTGCAGGGTGCATTTTGCAGTTATGAATTAATTGCTCAATGGTATGAACAAAACTGTTTAGCTCAGCAAATTTCTTCTGATAATTTCTCTTTAGCAATCCGTCCTCCTTTATGCAAATTGTTTTATTTGCCTCTTCACTTGTGTCCTTTATTAGTTGTTTTTTTTCTTTTTTTATTGATGTGTGCTAAGTTGAATGAATGCTCCATTGTTACGAAATGCAGGCATCGGTCAAGAAAGTTTTATTGTTTTTCGTTTTTTACAAACAGTTTTTCGATAAAGTGTAAACATAGGAGAGAAATTAACTTTAATGGAATTGAAATACTTCATATGAGTTAGACGCTTTTAAAACAGTTAAGAGACAAATTGCAACAACAAAGAACAATGCGTTCAGAAATGCTCACTCCAAAGCCAATAGTTAACTAGACGGACGTTTTAGAAATGATCAAAGCATTCACTTTTACAGTTACAGTCAGCGGTTTTATGATCGTAGCAACAAATCATCAAAGGTTACAGCCGTGTAAAATGAAACTGCTGCTCATAATTTTCCAGGTCTCTTAAATTATCATCAGGCATATATGATTGGCTCTTCTTCTTCGTTTCATTCGTATAGGCTCCTGTTTGAGACGAACGCGGTATCTTTGGTAATCTCACCGTGTTCACTAAAAGCACTGAAGTTAAACGCTGCTGACCATAGCAGTGCTCATCCGCACATCTACACTCTATCCGTATACAAGGCCGATTAGGTCTGGATGTGAAGTTTATTTCGTTTTTCTTTGTGATAATTTTCGTGGTAACTTTCGTGCATTCTTTTCGTAACAGTGGTAACTTTAGTAGTGACCAAACTTCCGTAATAACTTCAATCGTTAATTTCGTGAGTATGGCTTCCCAAATCATTTTTTTTTAGCTTTAACGGAATCAGTTTGTAGTGAGGAGCTGTTCAGTTGAAGTAAATATATTGATGTTTGAGGAAGACGGGCCAGAGTTCGGCAAATTGTAGAATATTTTTTGATATACGTGGCACCCAGCATCATATCACCATTGTGGGAAACATCAGCGTCAATATGGCTAAGATCACCACAAAGAACTGAGCAATTTCATACATTAGCAAACTCACATACATGAGACCAAAATTTCTAACCTTTCATTTGGCAGTTGGAGGATCAGTGGAATGAGTGGAGTTTTCCGCATCATTGCGCGAAATGGCTTGCAATAAAAGTCATAAAGACGATGTTCATAAGTGTTCACTGGCATTGAGCTGGGCAAAAGACTTCATATTCGAGTAAAGCGATCGGCGAAAGCCTTGGTTGCAGCTTCCATCTCGAGCCTTCTTAGATGTGACATTTCACAAAATATTATCCTTGTTCTGGCTGCGTTGCTTAGCCACTTGAGCGGTTCATTCAAAGACGTCTTTTCGGGATGCTGATCGCAGTGGAATAATCCAAGCAATGAATCACTGGATGCGTCGTTGCGACGAAGCGCGCAGCCATTCTCGGTGCCTATAATAAATCAACTTGTGCCTCTTTCGTTGGCGTTTCATACCATTCTCGAAGCGATTCAACACGTCCTGATGCGAGCGGTCGGTCCCTTGGCTAGTTATACGCATGTACAATCGAGGGAACAATGGCAATTTTTGGAATCTCGCCCAAAGAGGAGTGTGGATTTGTTTGGTTGCTCATTAATGAAAATGGGTTGGGAATATGGATATGGAGTATTTTTCCTCCAAAAAAAGCCTCTGGAGATTCGTAGCTTGCAGCATTTCATTCAGATTTCTGAAGGGGGAGGAGAGGGGGAGGAGAACAGATTCGTAAAAAGTAGAGGAATTATGTAGGTGTGTTTTAGAGAGCACAGCACGTTTTCTGCCTTGGAGGCACCATGAAAGAGCATCCAATTGCTTCCATTTCTACCATTCAACCATGATATGATGGACCGTGTCGACATGTTTTTATTCATTTTAAAATTTTGCATTACTATATGAAAGAATTGATGGTGGCCAAGGATAACGATCAGCTTACAGAGGATGTACTACTACTTATTCGACGTTGAACGGATTTATCAATCGCCGAATTTTCTCGAGGAGTTTTTTCGTTTAGAGAGTCGTAAATGACTTTTAAAAAATTGTTTTTGAAGTTTGCCATGCGATGTTTTGCGAATTATGCAAAAAAAAAATGCGCAGAAAAGGGAATTCTTCTTAAAGTGCGATAAGTTCCGTGCAATGGTACAAGCAGAAATCACTTAGAAGGGGCAATATGATGAGTAAGGTTTGGCAAGGACGAAATTTACGGCATAGTATGGAGTGATGAATATTCGTTATCTTTATACATTTTTGGGGGATACCGTTTACGTTTTCCCTGTACCTTCTCGTTGCGTAAGCCTCGGTGATTGGAGAAGATAACTTCAGCTAGCGGAAATATCGATTCTTAAGTCAGACTCGTTTAGAAATCAGTTTGCATATTTATTCATCTGCTTATTCATTCATTTGAGCGGGCTATTTTGGCTGTCACTATCCAATATTTGACTGCCTTTTTACTGCTGAAGCTGCAAACAACAATGTATGTGGATTGAACATTCAAAGGAATCTGTAATTCTCCGGTTGCTCTTTACCGCCAAAGAACAGCGCCTCAAATATGTGCTTACCAGACGCGCTAAGAAGCTTCCGCTGAGCACGAGAACTGTTAGACATTGGCGTTCAGCGACAGTTAGCGTGAAAGTTTTAGAAGGCTGTGGCTACTATGACTGGCAATTCAGCGAATAGGAATCTTTATCAGGATATTGACGGACGGAGGTGGCCATCACGGCTGATGTCTATGTTTCTTTCCATGATCAGACTAATTACGCTGGTCTAAAATCCTTCTTTGGCTACCCTTCGTAGAAAGGAAGCCTTAGTAGCAAATAGTGATTGGGCCTAGCTTCACTCATTTCCTGAATTACTCGGAGTCCTCGTTGTCTCAGGATGACCTCAAAACTTTTAAAAATACTTTTGCCATATCTGTTCAAAATAATTTTGTTAGTCTCGTCCTTTGTTCCTGCTTGCCATTCAGTCTGCAGTGTGATCATTTGAATACAATGAGCGCGTTTATGGCATACGTCACAATCCATAGCATATACACGAATAAACTCACTGTACGATTACCGTTGTTTGTTGCACATAAATGTACAAACTGTATAAAAGAGGATTGGGTATTGTAAATCGTCCATCTGAACCGAAAGCTGAACAACGTCATGTGGATGTTGATGACGGCAACGGTAACGGCGATGATTTGTGAACAGTGAGTCGTATCGGGCGCGTATTGCTTAGAAGCACTTGCGATGGACGATCGATGGTCCTGACTCGTCGTATTCCTGCTTCGAGATCCACATCTGCAACAACCACAGCGACATGACGGCTTGATAGCTTTTTCGCAAGGTATTACAGCGACGCATATGGGCACTGCGGCTCTCCTCATCCGTCGCCTAATTTTCGAACTTAATTGCGGCCATCATTTTCGGATCAGTTATTGCAAATAGTCATAAAATTTCGGACCAAATTCTTTGGCTCACTATTTTTGGTTAAAAAAAAGCCTTAAACCGTGAAAAGGATCTGCGAAGAGGCTTGACAGTGACCCAAGCGTTATATTCACAGAAAGTTGCTTTTTTTTAAAAGATTTTTCTTGCGACCAAAATTTTCAGTTCTTCTTTTTGATTGTTGTGCTATCGATTTCGAGGCAGTACTCATAAATCCTTCAATTTACGATCGATCGCCTCCCTTTGACTGGGAGCGGATTGCCCCTTAGTTGGAGCATTTAGAATTATTAAATATGGAACAGTGAGAGTGACCCCACCAACAGTAAGATCTAATCTACAAAGGAACCCATTGCGTTTCGGAAAAGTTTTACAAAAGTGAATCAGCGAAACCGAGCGAAATGTTGCTGCATGTCAAAGTTTTCATTTAATGAAAATAGCCCTGTTCTAGTCAACGGATACAAGGATGTTAAAAATGGATCTAACAAGTAATACTGCGAGCATTAGGGCCATTTGCACACTATGTGCACCACTGTATGCCAAAAGACCAAAAAAAAATCGAGCATAGATCTCTGGGTTTGCTATAGGGCATATCAGGTCAACAATATTTGAAAAACATTTCTGGAAAAATTTTCTTGAGAAATCTCCAAAACTCTCGACTCAGCACTATTTCAATAGCGCAACAACTGTTTAGCCAAAAATCGCCAGGGGCATTTTAACCATTCAGTTTTACTGCTGCAAACATTACCTTTGATAACCTAATCTAACTCGCCACAAACGCCTTCGGAAGCTCTAAAGTCTTTTTTTATGACTCCAAATAAGACTGCTGGCGAGACCCCTCCTGAAACATTGAAATTCCACCCACCCACTCCCCCCCCCCCGCGGAACGTTCTTGGAAATTGGGTTTAGAAGGACGACAGGGGAATTGGCTTTCAAGGGAACGCTTCACAGACCTGCTGGAATGTGGAAAGCGATGCGAGAATAGAGCCGCCGATCCAGACTGAGTACTTGCGCTCTGGAGGTGCGATGATCTTGATCTTCATCGTGCTTGGCGCCAAAGCTGTGATCTCTTTCTGAAATGGTGCGATATCGTTATGGCATACATTTTAAAAGATCCTCCAGGAGTACTCGTTTATAAATGCGTAATCAGTTCTCTAAATGGAAACCGTCGGACCATAATCTTTAAAATGTGGCCATTTTCGAGTGATTTTATACTCAAGAAAAGCTGCTGTGATAATTTTAGCAGTTGAGATGGCCAAGAAGCCACATAACAGGGATGATGGTTTTAATCTAATGAAGATATAAAAGCACTTACTTGCATACGATCAGCGATTCCTGGGTACATTGTGCTGCCACCAGATAGTACGTTGTTGGCATACAGATCCTTACGGATATCAATATCGCACTTCATGATGCTGTTGTACGTCGTTTCATGGATACCAGCAGATTCCATCCCGATGAACGATGGCTAAAATTTCAATTTTTTATTTAAGTTTCCGGCAGGAAGTCGGTGCCATCTCAAAAAATTATGTTTGCCATGGGTTTAGTTATAGTCTCCTACGTGAAAGCCTTAAAAATGGAACGGAAACAGTCTGAGTAGTATTTTAGATGGGAACAAATTTCCGAACGAAGATAAGAAATATCCACCTGGAATAGAGCCTCAGGGCATCGGAATCGCTCGTTGCCGACGGTGATGACTTGTCCGTCGGGAAGTTCGTAGGACTTCTCAAGGGAGGACGAGGAAGCTGCAGTGGCCATCTCCTGCTCGAAGTCAAGAGCCACATAGCACAACTTTTCTTTGATGTCACGAACGATCTCACGCTCAGCCGTGGTCACAAATGAGTAGCCACGCTCAGTTAGGATCTTCATGAGGTAATCAGTGAGATCACGACCTGCCAGATCGAGACGAAGAATTGCGTGGGGCAGCGCATATCCTGTAAAACGCATTTATTCTTCGTGCATAGTCTCTCAGACATGCCTAATCTAGATGTGATAACCGTATATAAGGAAAAGTGCTGGCTCAGCAAGAAAGGACTTTCTCGCTTCGGAAAGCCAGTGATGGTGCTACTGACAACTGTATTCGTCTCAGATGCTCAGCAGTGTGAACTATGGTTAACAATGAAGCTCTCAAAGAATTCCTCTGCATTACAAAAAGCACACTGTACCGTCTTGGAATTAGGTGGAGAAATGAGAAGATTTGAGCAAAAAAATTCACACTCCCAAAATCTTGGCCACCTATGGTCATTTTAGACCTAGCTGCTCTGGATTTTGATACCGCCTTACTCAAGTCATCGTTCTCTTATAATTTCAGTTATTTTTTATGGGCCTTAGCTCACTCAAAAATCCATAAATCGTATCCATATTTTGTCGGATATCCTCCGAAGTGCCACAGATGTCAGATTTCATTGCAATAGCTTACCCGGTTCAAAAGACGAAATTAATGGACAGAAAAAGGCACGTATATAAGCATATGACCTCAAATGTGCTTTCGCTATGTTGAAATGTGCTAAAAACACTAGATCCCCAAAGAGACGTTTCCGTAATGGATGAAGAATTTAATGAGGAGAGAACAAGGCGAGCGGATGAAGTCGTAGAAACCTTCGTAAATGGGCACGGTGTGAGTGACACCGTCTCCTGAGTCGAGTACCACTCCAGTTGTACGGCCGGAAGCGTACAGAGAGAGCACAGCCTGGATGGCGACGTACATAGCGGGTGTGTTGAAGGTCTCGAACATGATCTGGGTCATCTTTTCTCTGTTGGCCTTCGGGTTGAGGGGAGCCTCAGTGAGGAGAACGGGATGCTCCTCGGGGGCAACTCGCAACTCGTTGTAGAACGTGTGGTGCCAGATCTTCTCCATATCGTCCCAGTTGGTCACGATGCCGTGCTCAATCGGGTATTTCAGCGTGAGGATACCTCGTTTCGACTGCGCTTCATCACCCACATATGAGTCTTTCTGACCCATACCCACCATCACACCCTGCAAATAGGAGAAACTGTTGTCAGATTAGTAAAGTTCTCCGGACAAGTCTTCTGTTCATGAGAATTATTCGAAATCGTTGCGGTTGTGTTTGAAAGATTTTGACATAAAGATCGGCTGATTCGTTCGACCTTAGATGGAGGAAAGGCGTTGAAATCGTTTATGGTCTATAGCAAATTGTTTGAAAAAGTTGTTTATCCCAAACCATTACAGTTTACAGGAATTCCGTATGTGAGAGGGATGTTGGCCTCAATCATGCATGAGAGAGCAACTATCATGCAAAATAGTGCAAGGTTTTAATCATAAAGGCCAACTAATTGCACATTGGTTGCCTCCTCTTAGCACAAAAGTTCCAAATTTATATGGGAAGTGTAGTAAAACCTAGAAAGTTTATTTACCTTTCAAGCTGAACTGAGAACCCTAAACTGTTTCCTAGTTTTTCCGTCAGTGACCGATAATATACCCCTCATACCTGATGCCTCGGTCGTCCAACAATCGATGGGAATACGGCTCGAGGAGCGTCATCTCCCGCGAATCCGGCTTTGCACATTCCGGAGCCATTGTCCACAACAAGAGCCGCAACTTCTTCGTCGCACATTTTCCTTTAGTTTTTAGACCGGCGAATGAGCAAGGCTAAAATTTAATGCATCGGGAAGAATCGAGTATACAATTCGATCATAGATCACATGTTTCCGCTCGATTCAGTTCTCTTAGAGGGAGTCAAGTGGGATAAATACCGGTCATATCTCTTTCCCTTTCTGCAAGAAATGTTATTAGGCTTCCAAAATATTGAAGCTCTGCATATTCTATAGCAAATGAATTCGACCTAAAGCAATGGCCCATTCTATTGGCAGGGGAAGAAGCATGGTTTCTACGAAGATCCAAAAACGCCTTGAGCTAAAAATTTTTCTATGGTACTCATGGCATTCCTTCCCCTTTATACGATCTGGAAATATTTGAATGAAGATATATATTTGAGGAGAGTGAGAAATCTGTTATGAAAACAATAGCGCTGATCGTGTCGTTTTGTCGAAAGAATTTAGCTGTTAACTGTTGGTGCACATAACATACAATGGATACCTCTTTCTTATGTGTTCCCAAATGATCGATACTTAAATTTGTGTTCAGCGAAAACTGTGTTCAAAACATCAGAACAGTTTGTTTAGATGAGTGGCGCTCGAATTTCAGCCTTGCTCCTAATTCGGCTTAGTTGCCTTTGAATTATTGACCTTTCATTATATGAGGCGGTGGCTAGCATTTACTTCGTCTTTCTAGCACTCTTACAAGAACGAAAAACATTTGCGGGAGCATGAATGGTTGCAATCGTATTTTTTGTGTTGAAAGCGATTCAAAGTGATCGATCGCAATTCGATTGTTCGAAGCACAACAGGGAACGACGAAAGGAACGCACAGAAGGATAGTAGTATGGGACATGCCGGATCGACATTTAACGAGGAAACAACAGTTGTTGGAAGGTGTTGAGCAATTTGTCGGGTAAATTAGTCAAGATTTCGCAGCAAGCACTGCCTATGCGTTAAAAGTGATCAACAGATCCCCTATGCTATTCCCTCTTAACGCGCTTTTTTTCCGCTGCTCTGTGATACGAATACCGCTTGGTCATCTCATACTATGATACCTACGTTTTTATCCTCGAATACAAAAATATAATACGTGCTTCCTCGAGAAACACTCCCCCTCCCCCTTCGAAGCTATAGTACAGACTTTTCATCGATTCCTGTTATGCAAAAATCCACTAAAGGAGTGTTGCACTCGCTGCAGTTATCAATTGTGAATTTTGATTGTAACAGGCAATGCTTCTACCGTTAGATTGGACGCCATTTCTTCGTAGTTAGCTTTCCTTTCCACATAATTGTTTAGCAAAACGAACGCCTAACTTTTGCAAGGTGCAAAGCCGATGCGAAATACAGGCACGGGCGGGTAACGCGTAAAAAACGGATAATCTAATTAAGAATGGCCTATTGCAGATGAAAGTTGACAATACCGTAGCAAGTGAGAGTGGCGTGGATATGAGCCTTTCGGTAGCAGCTGAAACGTACCTCATGTTAACACATGAGTGAGTTGCAAAATTTTAACAATATCCGGAAAGCGCGCCGGCTGTCCTCAATGCTAATTTCCAGGTCTTTGCACGTTAAACTACGAAAGCGATGTCGTACATCGTTGCATTTCAATTCAGAAACGACGCGCAGCCGGATGGTATGCGTTTCGGTTGCAGCGAAAAAATCAGCGCTCTGGACGGTTGAACGCGAGTAAAGACTGTATCTGCAACGGGTAACGTTCTAGTGGCCCATGCGAGGCAATTTCATATCACGTAGGTGGTGCAAGCCGGGGAGGGGAGGGGGGGGATGGTCGTGTTGCGAGAGTGTACTTTATTGCATGGTATAGTGGTGTGCTTATTGTACTGGACTGAGGGAGTCCTTTGATTGTACGAGGGGGATCTTGAATCGATAAATCCTCCTGAAATACCAAGCTTGCATATGTCTGCCTTTGTGGGCGACAGCTCTCCTGATTTTATTTTGTAATCTACCCAAACAGGTAAAGCTCGCTTGGTTCGCCTGTAGCCGAAGTGGCCTTCCCAGTATCGAAATTTGGTAAGGTCAACTTGGAATTCATTGGACGTTTTTGCTGTCTCTCTCGATATTCCGCACTTTTTCGATGAATATCTTAGCGATTCCTCTAGCTCCATTTCGACAACGAAACGGAACCAAAATTTTTGGCTAAACATTTGTATGGCCAATCGATTTGCTCGGAAATTTTCATGCGTTACTGGCGCAGAACCCTGCCTTAATGGCCTATGAATTAAGTGCATGAGTAGCCAAAAAAAAAGAGAAGCGAGAAGTTTTGAAACGATCCAAGAAATATTCACTGAATAGCGTATTGCTGATACGTTAACAGAGAGCAATGAAAGGATGCAATAAATGGGGAAGGTGAACGAGAGGAATGGGTAAGAGGAGCGTAGAGCACTCGCGTGAGTTAAGCAGGCCGCAGCACTGCAGTGTGGTGTCACAAAGGCGAGCTTTTAGTAGTAGCAAACAAAGACATATAGCATTTGGTTTTGTGCAAGCTGTGATACAGCTGACGCTCCGTGCACAACGTAAAGCGTTTCCTCGAATTAGGGCTCTAAAGATAAACTCTTCACAAGTGAGGCTGTACGGCGATGTCGGAGTGGGGAGAGGTGCAAAAGAAAAAGATGGGGCCGAGCAATGAGAGATTTTGAGAAAACATAAACGAAAAGATACTCGCCAAGTTACCTGGCTATTGCGATTTTGCACGTGTTGTTGGAACGCTGCAAAATTCTGTGATATGCTTATGTGCACAACGATAACAGAATGGTAGCATGGAGGTGTGTGTTTGCGAATAGGTGAGGTAATTCACTCATTTGCAATTGCATGAAGGGGTGTGCGTGCGAATAGGTGAGGTGATTCACTCGTTTGCAATTGCATGAAGTTATTCACTCGAATCGAATCTTTTATTTAGTGGATAGGCAATAACTACCTTTACGACAATACAGAGATGATATAAAGGGATATAATGAGATACAGTCGTAATAAAATATTACGTCATAGAAACATCACTACATATCACTCAAATGCAACAGTGTATTGAGGAAAGCAGTCGCTCGATGTCTTATGGTTTTTTGTCCGTAATTTGTTCGGAATGTTTCACAGGTGTAAATTTCATGCCTCGTTCGGTTATGAGTTGTTTTTGTCAGTAAGTTATTCAAATTTTCACCGAGTAGGCCATTTCGTATCTTCTTGACCATTACTTTAAATTCCATGCTGCTAATTGTTGAGATGTCTTCCCAGTTGTAGCGGCTTTGTGTTCGCCAATTCGTTCGAATTTTTTAAGGTTGTGAATGACTCTGATCGAGTGTTTTGCGACTCGTTGCACTGTTTTGAGATCTTTTCTAGTTGCCTTCGCGGTGATGGGTAGGAATAATCTAATTTTGGGGATCACATAGGTATTTATTAGCATGGTTAGACATCTCGTATTCATGTATTGCCTTATTGCTTTCATATGGCTTAGAAGTTTTGAACACGAACGGGATACGTTACCAAAGTGGGCTCGGAAGGTTAGACTAGGCCTAGGTTACGGGTGTCATTTTTAACAGTCATTTTTTCCCCACAAATCTTCAGAACGGTTTCACTAGCTAGGCGCTTTTTAGTTCGCGGTCTTCCGAATCTGGTGATAGCTGTTTTTGCCTCATTTATTTTAATCTCCAGTTTCTCTTAGATATTTAATAATTTTTTCATATCTTCTATCAGATTCGCCACGTTTGGTTCTTCACTTTCTTCACACGTGTATAGAAGTTGCACGTCATCTGCGAAAAGTATCATTTCCCCATGCGTCTCAACTTCGCTTACGCCCGAAAATAAGAAGGCAAAAATGATAGGAGGAAGTATGTCTCCCTGCGGTATACCTATAGGAATCTGTTTCGCTTTTGAGGTCCGTCTCCACCCAGCGTTCTTATTTTCCATTTGAGCGGGTAGTCTTTCAATAACTTTGTTAGTTTCTCATCCGGATTTAATTTGTCGATGATCTTCTGGAGGAGTACATATGGGTTCACAGTATCATATGCCTTCTGGACATCTGACTGTACTATATAGGTTAGGTTATTGTTCTCCATGTTATTCACTCATTTGCAGTTGCATGAAGGGGTATGCGCGCGAACAGGTGAGGTAGTTCACTCATTTGCAATTGCATGAAGGGGTGTGAGAAAAGTTTATTAGAAGCTGAATATATATATGAAAACGCGTTCGTTAAGCAGCAATAGATGCTAACGCGTTTTGCTACCTGCCCCATGGATTCACGATTGAGGCTGAGAAGCGCTAGAAAGAAAACTGTCAATATTTTAGCTCGAATTTCAACAAAGATTTTTTCCTCCTATCTTTCCCTTTCCCTCTCTCTCTCCCTCACTCGGCCCCTTGTGTTTTTTTTGTTTGTTTTGCGTTGTAAAATGCGACTGAGACTTAATAACATGCTTATTGCCGATGGCAGTGTTGCCAATTGATCCTTTTTCCCAGTTCCCTCAGGTATAACCCTTAGCTTGGAAAATATGGAAGAATATTGCGTCATTGTTTGTTCTTTCGTCGGGCATTTCAATTACGTTTGTGTCTAAAATGCTTATTATATTCCGAGTTGTCGACGAGGAATCTTTAAACGGGGAAAGCAGGGAAAACCGGGCTCGTCCACCCTCTTATAAGATCACCGGGATCATATATGCAACGAGGTAGGCAACTGAGGGAACATTTCCTCAGCGATGTCTGTCTCGAAGCAGGTATGCGATGTGAACCGAAGTCCCTCGCGATGTTGACTGAATGATGTCTGGAGCATCCATGGTCTCGTGTTCTTTACCAATCGAACAGGATATCCACCTGTGCACGTTTTTTGACTCTACCTAACAATGCAGTTGACCCCAAAAATTCGCGAGGTCATATTCCTGGAGCACCTTGAAATGTGAATAACAGTGAATTTTGGATGTGCTCCAAAAGCAACTACTTTTATAGTTTAAACTCTAAATGTGCTCCCAAAACACTATAATTTAATAACACAGCCTTAAACGCGTAAACGTTTTAGGTGACATTTAAGTGCAACCTTACAAAACTGAAGCTATTCTCACCAAATTTGCTGGTAGGCAACAGCTTGCCAAATGTCACTTTCGATGCCAGGATCGGTTGCCAAGGTTACGCCGACCCGCAACCATGTATATATATATATATATATATATATATTGCAGTTTGTAAGGCACATTATGCCAACGTCATATCTGTGCACATGTTCGCGTTTTCTCTCTCTGCTTATCTGGTAGTCTTAGCTTGGCAGACACTGGAGTTATGAAATTTCCTAGATGTAACCTGCAGCCCAGGGTCACCTGTGCCCGATTTCGAACTATCTGGGGTGAAGTTATGCCCGAAGAAGTAATTTAAAAATTTAATACGGTTTCAAGGCTTGCAGAAAAATTTACTTTAATTAGATTGGCCGAAAGTATTTCTAATGTCCAAAAGAAAACAAGCAAAGGAAAAGGACTCTTAGGTATTTCTTCTATTATCACCTAGGTTCGTGCGGTAAACAATTTAAATGGAAGCTATGAAACTCACCACATAAATCTGTTTTTGCGTGACAGCGCTTGAGAGGCATATATGAAAAGTATTTATCGAATCAGCACCCACTATAATTTGATTTTATGCAGATGGCGTTGTCCGACAGTTTGCCAATCGCTTATGCGGTATCCGTATGAACGGCAAGTGTCACAGTCAGCGTATGCCACCAAGCACGAGTGTTCGTGAACAGTATTTTATAAAATCCTTTCTTTTCCGCTATGATCGAATCCTGCAGTGGCACAATCAGCGGACCTGGCATCCATCCAAAACACGGGTAGATCGTTTCCATTCTGCAATGCATCGCATCTACATTCATAAAGCATGCAGACAATGGCGTTTCTGGCGTTTTCATAATGCGATGCAGTCATCGAAACCATCCAGCTGGCATTTGGTGTCGGAAATAAATTGAAAATTTGCTTGAGAAATCGTTCAATTTCTTCTCGTACGCTTCGGCAAATTTGCAATTTGCAAAGCGCGCAATCGCGACATCATAGTTGCAAATACGTAAGTGCATATAAATGTGTAGCTAACTATTCGGTGATTTTAACCTAGGAGCCGCTCAAGTTGCAGTTATGAAGATCTACCTCATAAGGCCCATTCGAAAACCAACTCACTGGTCCTGGGAGGGGTTATACACTCTAGATGGGAACGAAAATTTGCAGGTATTTTGAATCGGCCGGGCGTAGGAATACGATTCTCTATTTGACAGTTTGCGCAAACAGTCGGATCGAGTGCGAATTAAACATTCATCGTTTGCGGTAGTTCCTGAAACGATTGGTTTGATGCGTAACCGGTCAAAGCGATTATCACATGTGATCCGTGGTACACATTCATATTTGTTTCATGTGGATTATCTACCTCATATGTTTCAGTTACAGTTCGTCGACTTACGGCAAGGCCGTACAGATCGCCGAAGCAGTACATCAGAAAAGATTCTGAGAATAAGTTGTTTTTTTTTACTTTAGCAGCTTTTAACGAGGATGATACAGAGGCCGGCGACGACCGCTCCTCATGGTCATAGCAATTAAACTTACTAATTTATCTATTCGATTACTTAAAGCACTCTTATGAGAAAGTTCTAAAGCACACGATATGAACTGCGTTTCGCAAACGTGCTGCCAAACGGGAACAATAATTGTCACATTGGGCAAAACAAGGGAATAATGCTCAGAAATATGGCATAAAATATGGATATTCTCATGATAGCAACAAATAAGAAAACGTTATCAAAAAACGCGACTGAATAAAGCTCCGAGGTTTTAACAATTAACCCCTCAGATTCTACAGGCAAATCCTGACTTTTCAAAAAAATTCCAAACGAAAAGAATTGCAGCAAAAAAGCCTTAAATTTTCAACAAATTTCGTCTTTCTCAACACGCTCGTGGAATAATTATGTGCTTATGTAATCGCCAAATCTCCATTTTCGCAGACTTTAAGGTGATCACAAGTCGGACTTCGCAGACTTTAAGGTGATCAAAAGTCGGACTTCGCAGACTTTAAGGTGATCACAAGTCGGACTTCACAGACTTTAAGATTACGAAAGTTAGTAACAATTTTTTAACAAAACCTATGTTACACTTATGAGAAATAAAAATGAGCAAAACATACACTGTATGGTCGGATTCATTTCGGTCATCGGTGAAGAAGACGCCGAAACCGAAGTCCGCATCTCCTGTTAACCACCATGAAAGTCGTTCACCTGCCTCAAGCTCACGAATTACGTAGCAAAACTTGCCAGCAGCAACGCGAATCTTTGTCGCTCCTTCAGGGATCTTCAAAGTACTTTTTCAGCTTTTCAACACAGCCCAACTTTTTGAGTTTCAATGGAAAGATCAATAATTACCGTAAGTGTTGCTACGAAAAAGGTGTAATAATACTAGTTGACGACCCCAGTTAAATATATAGTAACGGAGCGTAAATCGTCAAAATATTTCGGATTAAAGACGAGTCACCGAAACAAGAGAGAACATGTGTGTGTGTGTATGTGTGATTCGAGTGATTATTAATAGGCAGTCGATTTCGTAATAAGTAACGAAGAGAATCAATAACAATAGATGCTTCTCGTTTATACTCTAAAAGAGAGAAAGTTTGATGCTATGACGGTCACATACAACACAGAATTACTTCATATTTGTTGTGCTCCAAATGACACAAAAGCGTTCGCACATTCAAAGAAACCAATGTTGTAGCACAGGGGTTGCAAAAAGTAATAAAAAGTTCGATGCAGCCATTGATTGTTGGCTTGTTTCGGCTAAAGTTATTTCGAAAATCCCCTCCCCCCCCCCCCCCCCCCTCCTCCGATTAACGAAAAAATGCCGATCGTTCTACGGTAGGGAATAGATCGCTCATTAATTGGTTTTTTTCGGGTAAAATTTTTTTCAAAACCCCCCCCCCCCCCCCCCCCTATCAGCGCACATATTAGCGGAATAAATATTGTTCCTTCCTTGAATATCTCCTTTTTGTCGCCTTCTCTCACTGAATATTCTTCTAGTTCATCGCCATTACGCGTAAACCATGAAAATTTGTTGAACAGTCGAGAGAGCAAAATGATACGAAGGGTCAGAAGGAACATCGTCTCGTTCAATATGAGTATGTCATAACGGATTGAGCGAAACGATATCATTCGCATTCGATTATCGCAAACGTCAAATACTCGAGGTTAACATTTTCTTTACCTCAGCAATACTACTGCCTAGAAATTTTCAAAAAATATTCAGGGGTTTCGACCGGAGTTGAGCGATAAGACCGCAAAAATAAATACCCACGGGAATAACCACCTTGAAATTATCGTTACAATAATTGTTTTCATCAAAGGGCATCGGCAACTCGATCGGCGATGTAAATATATTCTCGTCGGGTGAATTCCATTTATCTGGAAGGGATTCAGCATTCGCATATTCCAGAATCTCATGCCGCCAGTCTGAAGAACTCAAGATGCGAACCTGTAAGCATTCGTTCTTATCGCTTTCACACGACGCACAACTTCGCATATACTGACTATGCTACGATTTCATTTGCTTACGAAATTTACACTTCGTGACGGAAGAATTACGACTCTATAGCCCTGTGTATACGCATTTGTTGGTCTCTGTACATATGTGAATGTATTTCCACGTTCGTCTAGCTCAAACGGAAGCATTAATGCTATAGCAGTGAAAATTGACCAATTTTAAACTATTTGAACATATGATCAACAAACTACATGACCATATGACAGACCCCGAGGAAGCTGTACCACCTATGCAGACCTATTTGCATCTATTAAGTGGCAAATCCACTCGATGGACTGCATTTTCGACCGGTTGAATCACACAAAAAAAAAGAATTTTTGGTCGAAGAATTGTAATAACGATCCAGTAGGATGGATTCTGTGAGCTTTCGTTATTTGCGAACAATAGAGGTTTGTTTGATAGATAATTCGCCAAACGGGATGCATATCATTCCAGCCCCTTGCATGCATTCCCACTTGTTTTTACATTTAAATCGCTTCTAGTAAATTTTTGAACAAAGTTTTTTGCCGTTCTCACTACGAGCAGTAACAATTTTGCACGGAAGTACCCCCGTAGTTAGTCTCACATACTGTTCCTACCCAAATTTTCTTCCAAGCCTCGCTGTTATTTTAGAATCTCTTGAACCTTTCGTGATGCATAAATTTGGTATTCTGCAAATTTTTGGATAAATGCAATGGTTTTTGCAGCAGTCAATAAAGAAAGTAGCAATTCGACAAACATAATTTCAAAGGCAATTTGCCACGGTGCTTAAAAAGCATGGCTTTGATTGCCCGTTTATCTCGATCGCAGCGGCACATCGTAATCCACCTCACCCTAAAACCAGTTTCCCTCCTGATTTTCATTCCTAATCAGTATTACCTTGTCTCGGGTCCGATCTGGAAGAAGCGGTCTTACGGCGGTCCATAGCGCGTAAACGAATGAAGGGACGTTGACAAGAACGAAATATTTGATGAGCTCAACGTAGTGTACCGACATAAATTCTGCCAAGCTTCGCAGAGGACCCACAACTAGATGGTAGAGTCGTCTATTATACTTTAGACCGGTCAGGTCCATTACATATAAAATCGATGCTTGCTTGCCTGAATCATGTAAAATCCGGTACCAGAAAGTGTATGTTTAAATGTAACCGTATAGCAGCTATAAATATGGCGAAAGGAAGGAAACTGTATTGATCAAAGATATTACAACGCATTCCATCCTTACGAACAGTAATGAGCTCATACCTCTCATGTAACAGAATAACCCTTAAGAGAACTTCCCCAATTTACTCAACAAACTTATGTACTGCAAAATAAAGTCTCTAGATTCATGTGAAACTCTCTGTTAATTATTATTACTCGTTCAAGAGGATGCTTTTCTAATGAGATGCACACATAAGTAATCGATTTGTGACGACAATCACAAACGGTGTAAACAAAAACTGGTTTCCCAACAGCCCTTAATTAAACGCCTACGAATTTCCGACTATAATCTGGGGCCGATTGTAAATTCTGACATGGATAATGTTACGGAACCCCTCAGCTTCCATTTTTTGCAACCTTTCCAGGGATGGACTTCGATATTAAAAAGAGGAAAGATATATTCAAGGAGGGTTCTATTTTCCATAGGACCTCAGCGAGGGAGCCCTATTCGAACTGATGCGATACGTATGTAGACATACGTTTACATATTTGAAGGGGAAACAATTGTTGATTCTGGTTAATGAGAATTTAACATTCAGACTTACTTAGATGGTCAAGAACAAAACTAGACAACATAAACAAAACGACCGGAAATGGAAGCGATGCAACATTTTAGTTACTCAGCCGAATAAATTCAGCCCAGATTTCTTAAATTGTCACTAAAATGAAAATTCGTATTTTACTAGATTAAACGCTCATATAAATTGCCATGTGGGGGGAGGGGGTCCCGCTTCATGTGGGGGGAGGCCTGGGTTCGATTCCCGGCCGGATCGACAGCAGCCTGACCACCAAGCATTCCGAAACTGGTCAAAACAATTATGCGCAGGCGTGGTTGTTAGCTGCATCGATACAGGGATCGATGAAATTACAGCTGCATTTGGCATCCGTTTGCATAAATCGCCATTAAAGATTCTTTTGTTTGCAACCGACGATAGATGTGGGCAGGGAAGGTTAGACAACCGATGGTAGAGCCTAACCTTCCGTGCCCACTTTGATTGCAACCGACGATAGATGTGGGCAGGGAAGGTTAGACAACCGATGGTAGAGCCTAACCTTCCGTGCCCACTTTGATTGCAACCGACGATAGATGTGGGCAGGGAAGGTTAGACAACCGATGGTAGAGCCTAACCTTCCGTGCCCACTTTGATAATGTGTCCCGTCCGTGTTCAAAGCTTCTCTACCACATGAAGGCAATGAGTCAATACATAAATATGAAATGCATAACCATGCTAAAGAAACATCTATGTAATCCCTAAAATCAGATTATTTCCGCCCATCACCGCGATAGCAACAAAAAAAAGTACTGCAAAGTAATGCAGCGAGTGAGTCAAGGGTATGAACTTGACTGCGTGATTTGTGACTCATTCACAGCCTTTAAAAATTCGAGCACATTTGGGAGCACAAAGCTTCCTATAGCTGGGGAGATATTTCAACACTGAGCAGCGCGGAATTTAATATAGTGGCCAAGAAGATGGAAAATGGCCAACTTAGTTTGAACTTGAACAGTATGCTGACAAAAACAACCCATAATCGAATGGAGCGTGAAATGTACACCCGTGAAACGTTCCGGAAAAATTACGGACTAAAAACCATGAGACACCGAGCGAATGCTTTCCTCAACACAGTGTTGTCTTTGAGTTGAGTAGTGATCCGTTGTGATGCAAAGATATCATGTGGAAAAAAAATTTACACTTAAGTGAACGGTCCTTTTCGTTTCATGAAGTTAACCCATTGCCTATCGACTAAATAAACGATTCGATTCGATTCGTTTGAAGAATAGACCGAATGAATGCAAAATTTTTACATTTAAGTGTGTAAAAGATTCATCAGCGGTTGGCGAATCGCTTCAGAATTGAAGAGGTGTGATTTGAAAATATAGGTTGTACCTTTAAAATTTCGTAATCCTAACTTCAATGATTTCCAAATTTTGGCTTACGGAGAGACACATACATGCATATACACAGAGGTGATATCACCCCAAACATGCCTCGTAAACGCCAATTAGCCGAAGTGTATAGAAGCGGAAAGTGAGAGCATGAATTTACCAGTTTTCTTTTCGATTTGCATAACATGCTGCAACATATCTTCGAGATCAAAAATCCTGGCTCGTAAAACCTCGGTGACTGAGTGTGTTTGCAGCATACCCCAATAGTCCATCTGCCCACACTGAAAAAAAAAAGAAAACTAATTTTTATGTCATCCGGAGTGACTGGGAAATTAGATTTTCTACTGAGGAAAATGCTTCGACTAGCCTTCTGACCTTTCAACATCTCGTAGGCGTTTGGTCAAAAATTACCCAGCCAACGATCCCTGGCAGTGACGTCGGGAGACTAAACATGTTTTAGGACCTTCGAATATCTAGTTGAACGATTTAAGCACGTCAGTTGTCCAGCACGATTTTTTCACCTTTCACGTCCAACACGATTTTGCAGCCTTCCAGGTAAAGTGGCCTTTCACGTCCAACAGCATTTAGTGTTCTTTCAGCTCCAGCATGATTTCGAAGCTTTTGTCTACCATGTCGAGCTGGATTTTTTAACCTTTGATGTCGAATAGGGTTTTGTCGTCTTTCATTTCCAGCATGACCTTCTCGCCTTTCACTTCCACTGCGATCTCCCATGCCCAGTCACCTTTTTTATCCAACAGCATACTGTAGAATTTCATGTTCACAGGGATATTGCCGTCTTCTATGTCCAACAGGATATTGCCGCCTTTTATGTTGAGCGGGATTTTTTTATTTCTCATATACAACAGGACTTCGATATCTTCCACGTCAAGCAGGATTTTGTGATCTTGAGTGTCCAGCAGGATCTTGCCATCTTTCATTTCCAGCACGACTTTTTCGTCATGTCTAGCTCGACTTTTTTGCCTTTCATGTCCAATAGGA
The DNA here is from genome assembly GCA_000803305.1 of Toxocara canis. NCBI lineage: Eukaryota > Metazoa > Nematoda > Chromadorea > Rhabditida > Toxocaridae > Toxocara > Toxocara canis. The sequence goes on along the minus strand of JPKZ01002585.1, from coordinate 312,105 downwards.
CCTTTCTTGCACTTCATGTCCAACAGAATTTTGCCGTCATTCATATGTGGAAGGATTTTGTCATCTTTCATATCCCGCAGTGCTCTTTCGCTTTTCATGCGTAGTAGAATTTTGCCATCTTTCAGTGTCAGCAGAATTTTGTCGTTTTTCACATCCATGACGATTCTGCCGGCTTTCAAGTCCTGCATGATGTTGCCGCCTCGTGGCCAGCTCGATTTTTTCGCCCTTCATATCCATCGCGATTCTGTCTCTCTCATGGTCAGCTCGACTTCGTCGCCTTTCATGTCCAGCGGGATTTCGTCGTCCTTTTGGCCAACTCGATTTTGTGGCCTTTCACGTCCAGCAAGATTTTGTCGTCCTCATGTCCAGCAGGATTTCGCCGTGTTAGGTGGCAAGCAGAACTTTCCATTTTTCCAGTCAAGCACAGTTTTGTCGCCTCTGCTGTGAGGCAGGATTTTTTCGCCTTTCGAGTCTAGAATGATTTCTTCGTCATACAGGAATTTCGCCTATTTGAGGTCCAGCAAGATTTTGTCGCCTGTCATGTTCTACAGGGTTTTGATCTCTTTCATGTCCAGCTGGATTTCTTGACTTTTATGTCGGGCAAGATTTTTTCGTCTTTCATGCCCATACTGTTTTTTGAGTGCAGGATGATTTTGCCCTCTTTCATATGCAATCCATATCCTACAGGATTTTGTTCCTTTCGCGTTAAGCAGGAACTTCCATCTTCCAGATCAAGCGAGTTTTGTCCTCTTTTATGTCCAGCATGACCTCTTCTACTTTTATGTCCAGCAAGGTTTTGACATCCTCCATGTCCATCATGGTATTGTCACCTTTCACTCCAGCAAGACTTTTTTTCATGCCCAGGAGGATTTTGTCGTCTATTTCTGAAATTACCTGTGTCGAGACAGCAGTTCTTTCCTTAACACGTACTGCCACCTGGGTACATCTAGCTTTCTCAAGTTCAACGTTAGCCGGTAAAACATTTTTGAGACTCATTTGCAGACTGATAGGACGATAACTGCTCGAGTGTTTCTTATCTCTGTTTCTCTTACTTACTGCTTAAAGTTTCACCTTCGGTCAGTTTTCCGTGTGATCAGTGTTTACCACATTTTTTGGTAAGTTAATGAATACATGTAACTACAAAATTTCTGGGTAATTTTAGTGTTTTATTGATCACGCGGACAAGCTTGATGCCGTGATGGTTTTCATTCATGTGAGAGGATCAGTTTTTTCTCCACATATTTTTTTGTTGGAGAGACACCTTGTCATTATCAGTCTGGGAGCAATTGTTCTCGAATTCGCATGAGATGACCGTTTCGCGTTGAAAAAAAAAAGATAATTCGTTTTTCGGAACAGGTGAAGTTTTCGGAATTCCCTTTTGTTTTCTCAAGCATAGATTTCAAGATGCTCAAGAATCTCCTCGAACAGAGTTGTCAGTTTTTAATATTTTTTAAAAATATTTGCGCCGCCCACTTATTATCAAGTTTTTATTTCTTTTCTAGTCATTCCCAATCTCTTCCCATCTGTACGTCAATTTCAGAACGCCATTGTTGTCCCCTATCCAGCTCGTCTTATTTTAGCAGCTAGTGTGCTTTATAAATTTCAGTACAAAAGCATTAGCATCATTAAATGCCTTAAACATTTGTTTGATGAAAGTTCCGCATTTCTTTCGCAAGTGGCAGACGATTAAGGAAGGAACCTGTTCAATATTGACGATCACGTTTTCCAGGACACCCGATAGGCCAGTGATACCATGCTTCCAATGATTGTGTATTGGATGCCTTCGCGGTACGCTTAGAAAATCGTCCAGTTTCCACGAAGAACACCTCAATTCACATATTCATATATGCAAATTGCTTACAATTTAAATGAAATTACATCCCATCAATGAGATATACCTCAAGTTTCGTCTTTCTTTTCATAGATCAAGTTTCAGCGTTCTTTATATAAGCATTCTTCAGTACAGCTGCGACCTTATGTATGTGTAAATCAGAAAGTTTAGTTTCCTCAAAACACACGATGGCCATGACTGCTGTAATATAGTTGAATACCCCCCCCCCCCCCAACGAAAATAAAAGGAAAATCGATCCCTCGCTAAGTTCAACAATGATACAAATAAAAGGTGAAGGGGAGAAGCGGTTGCGGTTTCCCCCGTCATCCCCGCAGTGATACGTATATAATCACACAGACAGATTATAATTAACCACGCAAGTTGGTTTTGAGACCTCTTTCCGTTACTACCGCACTTGTTTTCTCCGAAAAACCTCCGATTATATCAATGGATTCAACCCTTATAGACGGCAGGACCCATTTTCATGGTGAAATCCATTGAGCGATCATTATAGCAACACTCGCGAATGCATAAAACTTAATATCAAATTTCGAAAAATTTTTTGAGGCGTCCTGACATTAGAGACAATTTTTATTAAACTGTGCTTTTACCTTGCCTTGAGATGATCATTGAGTTTTTCTGCCACCTCTTCGACGCTGCCAGGATGGCCTTGTAGCCAACGGAGAAGGTTGAAGTCAGTGTCATAATACTCGCTGAGATTCTTCCTAACAAGTGCCCGCAGTGAATCAACCCGTAGACGGTCCTCTGCAGTAAGCGATGACGATTCCATCGCTATCCTTACCGTATACAAATTATCACTCATGTGCCATCAAATTTTTCTTTATCGGTCGAACATGCTTTCAATTCCTTTCAAACAACTTATCTAGATGACGAAAATACTGAACTGAAATTGAGTACGGCACATACCGCATTACCTCGAGTAAAGCCCCCCGACCCCCTCTGTCGACATTCCGACCAAGATAAATTCGCTCCACCCGATTTCCCCCACGGATTGGAAGCACCTATCGAATTGTGGCGATTTTTTTCTCGCAAAATCATTACCACACTTTGTTTTATAATTTATGCATGCGTCGCTCCTTTGAACAAAGAGCTCCTCTTTTGGGTACAGTCCCCCTTCAAGAGCTTTTTGGACCTTATTCGAGGTAATGAGCTAATCATAAAACCAAATATGATGGAATGCGAAAACAGAGGAACAAAGGTTATTAATGTTGAAAAAAAAGTCAAACACAAGTATTAGTAAGATGAACAACACGAGACTGAGATCTGTAGGCAAGGAAGGGGATAGATGGGTGTGGGAGTGGAGGGGAGATCGGGTGGACAGGGGAAATCAAGGAGTTGGATAACATTATATAGGGCAGAAAGCATCCATTCCTTGACATCGAATGCGAACAAATAACAAGGGGGCAAGTGTGCGCGGAGTGGAAGGGAGTGGCAGTTGATAAGAAATGTTCAGTTCCACATATAAAACTACCCATCGTCAAGGAAAACATACGCTTTCAACGATCATCCGAGCACGCTGCTGTGCGCAGCAAATCTCCACGATAACACCGATGAGATTGTGTTGCATGTTGCACACCGATAACACATGTATAACTGTGGCCGAGCTAGTGAAAGACAACAGTTATCTATGTGATTTTCGTTCTTATTGCGAATCACACAAAAACCTCAAGAACTGTAACAAAACTTGGAGCTGAAATTGTAAGACTTACTGTTTATGCATCATGGAATTTTACTCTGTTGCAAACCGATCCTCCGATACTACAGGAAGCTATGAGTACTTCAAAATGCTTTAAAAAATTGCAAAATTCAACCAAATGGATTCTGTTATCTGCCAGCCGAATCGGTAACGTGTGAGAATGTGTGGCAACTCGTTGAAACGCATGGCATTTCCACTCATGTGATCGATCAGTTCGATAAGCTCACCGCAAATACTGAAAAGTGTCTAATGTGTACTCGTGAGTTGCTAACAAATTATAAAGCATGAATTCATAAGCTTACAAGTTATGCATTTATACTTTACTTGATGAGACTGCTCACACGATTCTTCTAATGTATCGTCTCTCGTTAACCCGAGCGATGAACAATGCAACTCGTTCGCCAGCCAACAGTGTGCAATGATGCACACGATTCGACAATACCATATCACCGTTATGCGCTTCGCAAAAGCAAAATTTTTTAAGGCATTTAGGAAGCAGATTTTTGGAGGAAAACTTGTACGAGCGACAAGGCTAATTATGGTACGAGTTTTCACCGTTTGCGGGCAATTTATGAAACATCGACTCGTCCATTGATTGGAATCGCCAAAACGCATAGCGTGCTAGCCCTGTGGCGTGCATTCTCATTTTTCTTTTGTTTCGCAAACCTGTGGGCTGGTCAGATTATGCAATGAATCTCAGACGAGATTTTGCAAACACTAAAAATGATTACCTTAAATGAATAGAAAAAACAATAAAAAGATTACCTTAAATGAATATATGAACAGATTTAAATATTAAAAAACATTTCCTTCATAGTATTGCTGCTGAAATGTTTACATACTCCTAAGACAATGGAAATGGCCAAGGAAAAAATGCACGACAGCAACAGCTGATAATTACGGAGAAAAAGAAAATGAAGATCGAATATTACAGAAAGGGAACGAAACTTCATGAGTTATAAGAAACAAAAAACGATGATAGAGATTTCATTGAAAAATGATTATTGAGAAATATCGAACTGCGAAGATGGTAACGCCGCACTTGGGAAGCACAAATCGCATCAAGCTTATATTCTCAAAAATTTCATGATCGAAATGGTTTTTTCCATGATCGAAATGGCATACATATCTACCAAAATCGAAACTGTTGATTAGTGAAACTCGTAAGAGAGATTCGTAAGCCACAAATGATCACATTTGGTTCGAAATTGTGTTTTGAGAATGTAACACAACGTTAGCCGCGGTGTCAATTAGCAAAAACGGTGCACATTGCTCGATTGTGCTCTATTGGTTGTGCAAACTCTTTCGGCTGTCTGTTTTCTCTTACAACATGAAGTGTGCGCTCCTCTTTTTTACTTATGAACGCAATCATGAACTAAACTTCAAGTGTGAAAAAAGAGTGCATGATACCATCATATGAAACGCCCACGTCAACGTACCTGTCGACATGCAAACAAGCAAGTTACTGCTCTTAGTTTCTCAAGGCATTCACACAACCAGGAAATGACCACTACGAGAGCGGAAACGAGCAATTTAAAAAAAGAAAACCAAAATGCATTCATCGCACTCCGTTACATATAGAATTCTGGTTTGTTAAGGCGCAAATTGATGGAGTAGAAAAATCAGCAGCTTTATCTTGACATTAGGTAAATAGTTTCGAAAACAGTGTGCATCCATCTATTGATACAAGTTCTGTATGAGTAATGTGCACACTGACAATAGAAAACCCTCCAAAAAACCAATTGGAAAGCATGCCAACGGCTGCTGATATGATATGTGCTTTGATCAGCGCTGATAAGAAAGATCCTGATAAGGGTTCGGAAATCAAATGAGAAATGCTTACAGCTACGCTTAAACATTTCCGCTCAAGCGATCATAAAATTATTGCTCTTGATGCAAACTATGTAATCGTGAAATTCACTAAATTTTTTTCGCACAATTTTCTATCTGCTATCACTAAAACATTTAGTTTTATGCGTATCTCGCGTTTACTTCCTCAAAATTTCATCTCTTTCCGACAACTATGACTTGCTTGCATATAACAAAGCACATAACAAAGCACATAACAAAGCGCTGAAGAGAATGCGATCGATGAAGATTTTTTCGGTTGTAATGTTACAACGAATGTTTACTGGTTGAGGACTTCAAAATATCAACAGTCCTTCAAAGATGCAATTAGTCACATCAAAGATAACTGTGTAAAGTGTTTTGACCTTAACAAAAAAATCCAATATTTCCACTTCATCTATTCACCTTCCTTTTTCAATTTCGCTTAAAATTGATGAACGCAACAAGTGAATGGGCTGTCCACATGCGTAGTCGCATACAGCCATGACCGATTTTTGTTAGTTCATCGATTTTGCCGATCTGGCCGAATCCCATTCCAAGCTTAGACCCTTGTATACAGAAAGGGTCAACGGTCAACCATTATGCTAGTAAACTTACCTGACGTATCGTTGTTTCATATCTTATCAGCGCTCAAAACAGCTCCCTCCAAACTTTTGCGAAAATATAATGCGCCCCTAACTAGGACGAATTAGATGGAATATATTTTCTGTAAAAGGTTAGGCGGAGTTTAATTTTCCATTACAATTTTATAAACCCGTCTTCTTCCCTCAAACAACTTTACCCGTCTCCCTCATGAAACTGGAACAAAACGCCACGCTTTTAGCCGCTTCTGCGAAATTGCCTCACTTCCGTGATGACCTCGAATTATAATATTTGTGAGAAGCACAGTGGAAACCCAAACTAGATTGCTGGGGTAAGGAGAGTGAACCTCATAACCTATAACCTTTAAGAGAAATAACAAAAATGAATAAATTAAGCAGTGTCGGGAATTAGAAAACACAGTAAGCACAAGTATTAATCATGGCAAGTTGTCAAGCAATAAAAAAGCGCTTATTAGTTGACCACATGCGTACACTTAGCACCATCTTATACTACTAGTACACTTACGATTCAGAAAAAAAACCGAAACGGTCTTTAACATTGAACTTGCAAACATCAAGTGGATTTTGTTCCCGCGAATAAGTAAAGGAAAATCGTCGATTACTGCATCGAAAACGACCGACTAGATAGTGACCAATAATCACTGTTTTGTAGCATGTGAGTGGGATATGTACAACGATAAACAGTGAGAGAGATATGTGGAATTCGAGATATGTGATACGATTGATCATTTCAGCAACGATAGCAAATCGTCGTCCGTATGTCTGTTGCACTAGTCGCGTCGAGTGCAAATTCAACCCC
>JPKZ01002585.1:289195-300459 GCA_000803305.1 Toxocara canis | reverse complement strand
CGACCAATAGGTTGCTTCAAACTTAGCCTAGTTACTCGAGCTTCAGCCGAGTTGAGTAGAAACGCTGCAAGATGAAACTTCCACAGCACCTCGTATATGATACATACAAAGATCGAGGTACCTATTGTCAACGAATATAAACAACACTCTAACAGCACAGACCTTCAGTTCTGCTCCTTAGTTTTGCTATTCCCGTACCAGTTTTGGGAAGGGGCGAGCGATTTCTAAGACATGCAACATTTGGAGGAGATTTGGGAACCCCGAAAACAGCGGCTTCATCTAAACTCAGGCAGAGGAGTACCGCGGTGCCCCATCCACCCCTCACGTTGGTAAACATCACCTCCCAGTTTTAGAAGGTTCGCGCACATAGTTAAACTCGAGTGCACCGTTTCCACTGCCTCTTCTTTTCCTCTCCTATCGTTTTGCTGCTTGCTTATTCCCTGCAAAACTCGGTTGCGTTTTGTGCTTGCCCTGCTCGGTTTAATGAGTTGGAAGCAGGTTCACGGATCCATGACAGGAGCAGGTAACTGTTCTCCACCTGCTTGCATCGTTTCGAATTGTTCCAGTTCCCGAATGTACAAGAAAAATCCTCTCGCAGTTCGTAACCTTGCAGTACGTAAAATTATTGCACACTGCGATAAAGATCTCACTTGCAGAAAATCCAGAATCACAGCCAAAATTTCGCACCGCAGTTGCTATTATTTAGTTGTGTAATTCCGACCCAACAAAATGCAAAAGCGATCCCTTAACGACAATCACGGTTTACCTGCAGATTTATTTGGAGCGGCCGTTTTGCGTTAAACTCTGAAGAGGGTCAGCACTTATCCGCCCAAGAATTTCGAGGCAGTGCTATGTGAAAAAAAAAACAAAAAAAAAAACGAAACTTCATCGAATCGTGCAAAGTTCAGGCGCAAAATGCAAAGCCACGTTTGAAGCTTTTCTGAGCATGGAGATATAAAGAGAGGAGTCGCAAGAAAAATTTAGATTTTGAGGGTCGGTGGATGTAGTTTTCGGGTCGGTGGATGTAGGAGATGGGTCGCCAATAGGTCACAGTGAGAAGCAACCAACAAATGCAACGTAATTAATTCGAAGAGATTTGCGATGACCGCACATTCAAAAGTTCGATAAACTGCAAAACGTTGATAGGAAATTGGATTTCTACTGTGTTTAAACTTCAAAAATGAAACAAACAAGCCGTCAATTAGAAAACTTTCCCGAAAGATCAACATACCACGGGGGGTTAACACAAAGTGTCCAGATGCCTTTCAAATATATTCTGAATGAAAGTAGAAAAAGTACCTTCAAGCAATTCAAGACTAGCGCCACCTCCAGTGCTTACGTGGCTGACCTTGTCCTCCGTGTTCCACTTCTTGCAGCACGTCGCTGTATCACCGCCACCTTAAAACCACACCTTTTCTACTTAATAGCCATCTCAATCGGCGATACCGCTGGTGGAAATCTAGTGATGTCGATAAAAACAGAACTGCTGAAAGAGGATCTTGACTTGTTAGAAGCAATTTTTATGCGTGCAATTCTCAAGCATACCAGCTAAGACAAGAAGCGAAATTGCGATCTCTATATAGAAGTTGAACTTCATCCAAGAATAATCTACGCAAGCAACCATGTGCTCTGTGGCCAAGCATCCAAATACGAAAGGGATAACTGAAATACATGCGCAACTAGAAGGGAAGTGAGACTGAAAAATCAAGAGGATTTCGTCGTAGCGGGATACAATAGCAAAATGGTCAGGAAAGCAGATCACAACTGCTATTGTACATACGAGGTCAACGTATCAATACACTGTTGAGAAGTAAAAGAAGGTAATAAACTGACATCAGTAATTTAATGAATGGCCTTACGGCCTTCATCACAGTCATGAGACACAGTATCTAGATATGCCCAACATTCGTAATACGGATATGCAAACTTCAGACTCGAGCGAGTGGGAAGGGCGTGCTGTGCGCTTCGGAAGTATTCTATGCGGGCACCTTCACCTTTCCTCAATGAAGTCCTACCGGAACACCCCTCACCGCAGAAAACTACCTCAGTGTTACAAAACAAATCGAGACGAGCGCATATGAGTCTTGGACACGGCCCATCATATCACATCGAACTGTCAAAAAACGCTCCTATGCAGTGCTTCCACAACTATTGCGCATGGTTGGAATCGCATTTGCCAATGGAACTCTTGACCAAGGATCAAATTGCCGACTTCTCCACCGGCCAGTCCTGAAAGCCCCCTTTTCATTCCCTCCTCCCCCTCCCTTCCCCTCCTTTTAACAGCCAAAAACCACTCCTCTCCACAGCATAAATATCCGCTACAACATACTGCCGCATGCGGAAAAAACAGCATTCAGTGAAGTGCGACGTAATTCTATTTCGAGAACGACAATGGTTAAGATGACATTAATACAAACTAAAACTTGACTGCAACATCAACACGCCATCGCCATTTCATTTTTGGCACTCCCCGTAACATTTGCTGCCCAACCCTCATTGCAGTCATTCTATAAGATAAATGAAATCGTAAAAGTTTGGCTAATTGCGCTCAGATGCATTTGTGAATTGCCGATTTTCGGAAGGTTTGACAAAAAAGTCAATGTATAATTCATACTAGTAAACAGCTGCGTCCTTTCACACACAACAAAGGCAACTAACCAATGATGGTAACTGCTCCGTCATGCGTAGCCTTAACGACTGCATCCATGAGTCCTTTAGTGCCATGTGCGAAGTTGTCCCATTCGAAAACACCTGCCGGTCCATTCCACACAATCGTCTTGGCGCGTCCAACCACCTCAGCGAACTGCTTCGTTGTTTCTGGTCCGACATCTAGACCCATCCAGCCATCCGGAATACCCGACTTCAGATCAGCCGACTTGTGCGCCGCGCCCTATCCAACAGTAAAGATACTTCATCAGGCACCACTGTATTCTTTAAGGAATCCCTCTAAAAGGCTTTAAAAACCTCGGAAGATTGGAGGCGAGAAATTTGAATGCATATTCCGCTGCGCGCTGACCATAAGTAAGAAAACATTCTTATTGTGCGCAGCAAACTGTGCGACAGGCAACCCAACTTCGAGGTTAAAGATTACATGCTGTATGCAAAATCTGAACTCAGAAAAATTATATCGACCAACGCACAGCTCTTTTTAACAGCACCAACGTCGATTCCGTACCGGAGTTTTTGAAAGGGGAAAAAGGTGGGAAGTCTGGGAGGACCTTCAACCTTTTGCCACACTCACCACAACAGTTCCATTGGAAGTTGCACGGTAGTCCCTTTATTGGGGTAGAAGCACATATAACCACCTCTTCTGGGGGGGGGGGGGAATGGAAAGGCATAAAGAGCAGCGCGGAACGGAACACCAGCAGAAATTTCAGAATTTTTGATGAATGATCAGCGGTTGGCAGAATGGTTAGCGAAAACTGAGAAATGCGATGCATTTTTAAGTCAAGTCTTAAAGAAACATAAAATTTCCGATGAAACTTTGAAGAACTGCCAAAAACGGTGGCCAGAAAAATTTGGTACGAAAATCGCTACCCCCCCCCCCCCCCCCCCCCCCCCACTCCCTCCAACTGGTCTCACGATGATCCTCGAGGTCTCAAGGTTTTGCAAAAAACCAGAAGAGAATAAGGGAACGCCAACGCACGATTGCACTCCGCTTACATTAGCAGCTGTGACTCCTGGCGCCAACGGCTTTGATTATACAACTGACATCATCTCTGGCATTTTCATGAATATACAGCTAGTCCTTAAAGTGACAAACTAGCTCGCTGCCTTTTTTCTTTTTTCTCTACATAAAACCTGCAAAATGCCCTTCTGCCCAAGCTTACAACAAAACTATCTGTACGCCTTATCAAAACAGCCATAAGGAGCGCCTATGATTTCAATAGTTAAAAATTTCGCTCAAAATTCTGATATGCTGATGATTTACCTCCGTAAACGAATCGCCAATAATGAAATCGACCGGAAGATGAATTTTGACGTTCCTCGACTTGGCCTTTTCCATCAGTTCGTTTACGATCTTTGCGCCCTAAAAATCAATTACGACTGATCAGCGCTGACAACCTCACAAGTAAGTGTTTTAAGCGCTTGTCTTGACATGTATCGAGAACACTGTTCAAGTAATGGAACGCTTCGAACTTTACCATATATGGAGAGCATCTCCAGCCCTATATTCACCGAGGGAGAGAGAGGTAGGGGAGGGACGGTGGAGGAAGAAGGGGTTTTGCCGAATATAGAGGGACCGCTATGCTTCCTATTAAAACACTTCGTCTACAGAAAACGCCTTTCCCGGTAGAATCCCAGCGGCATCGCCTCTACGTATGGCACCCTTACGGCGCCGTCCTTGCAAGAAGGGGTTGCTCATTTATACAGTGCACATCCGTTCTCATATTTTATATTGTTGGCAATCCAGCAACCAGGTGGTTTATTCGTAAGAATAATCAATGGGGGCAGGAGGACAGAATCATGAATCCTCCTCTTCCCTGTTAGATGTCAAACAGATTGAACAAATTTTTCTGCTCACAAAAAAGTTAGCGATGCTGGGCAAACTCCTTTTTCTACCGGCTGGTACGATGAACGCCCAAGACTTGTTCGCTCATTCAAGACTTCACAATATTACTTAAATTGCGCTTGACATAACAAACGAAAGTACTTCAAAGGAAACAAGACTGACATGTAGTCGCGCAACTAATGCGATCACAATCTCGTCTGACAATTTTTAGCGCTCTGTAAGTAAATAAAGTGAGCGAAGGTAGAGTCACGGAAGTGAACAAAGAAGACTTGTTATGCGTCGTTCCTCTATTTTCTGCGAGTGCGAAAAAATCGACGGTGAAAATTTTACACATGTTTGAGCTGAAATTCGCCATGCCTGCAAAATAGTCTATGAAAAATAACTGCGAGTGGAAATGTTCGAACAGCTCATCCGAAACAACATTAGTATAGAGTCGTAATCCATGGGGATAAAATCCCTCAACAAATACTAAATTTTATTAACTCTGCATTTTTTAAAAAGCAGCAAAAGGACCTCCTCATCATACAGCGACTTTCCGATGCTGATACCGTTGATGACCTTGAGGAAAGTATATGCCATGCCGCCTCCAATTATCATCTCGTCAACCTAAAACTTCTCTCGGTTCTATATTCTGTACTAACTGATCTAGTTATTTCTACTAATTTAAAAAAAAAAAACTTATTCTACCTGTTGTGTTCGCCGATCGCCAGTGTTGTGTAGCTATAGTGCAAAACTGTTACAGAGGTGCTGACATGAGTGCAATTCTGCGTGAAAATCACATATAACGACCTTAGCAACCGAAAACCATATTCTAAGGGAGCAAGAAAGTATTACGGCACAGAGAAATATATAAAAAGTCACTAGAAAGGATTAAACAGAATAAATTTTACGTTGCCTGGAGTCCGAAAGAATTAGCGAAACTGTGTGAGCGCTAGTAACAAAAGATTCTTATCACTGTCAGGGTCTATGGATAATGGGCTTCTGCTTTTCACGATACTGCGGGGTAAGATACTGTCCATTCCAGAACATCAGGTAACTAGAAAATAAAACCCTTGCTCGAATGCTTTAATAAGTTTAGAAGCAAAAAACGAGGACAACTGTAAGAAAAAAAGAAAGCAAACAGAATTCAGCACAACCTTGTCGAGCAGATTTCGAATGAGCTGTATCTTGTCGGCAACCTTCGCGCCACCCAAAATCGCCAAGAATGGACGGACCGGTGACTCCAACGCTTTTGCAAAGTAGTCCAACTCTTTCTTCATCAGAAATCCTGTTGCGCGCTGATCGAGTTTCACACCAACCATCGAGCTATAAAATCAATGTCAAAAAAAAGGCGCGATGCCGTCATAAGAAAAAGCTCAACTTTTGAAGAGTGGAAATAACGAGTCCACCAAAGTCAAAAGTTGCCGGTTGGGAAGCGAGCATATTAGAACTCCTTAAGAGCGGTCCTTAAACCGGCCTACCAATTTCCTTCCTTTTCAACTATCGACAGGCTCGACTTAATTGGAAATAATAATTCACTTCTGCTGCCAACTTCACTTCAATGAACTTCTTAATCATCTACTTACTTCATTATGCCTTCCCCTTTCGTTGTTTATTTCCGCGATAAATGCAGATGCAAATTACCCTAATCCGAATACCGTTCCACGCCGGCTGGAGTCAGTCCCAGTTTAATAGTGACTGCCTTAAAGTATATGCCATGCTGCCTCTAATTATCATCTCGTCGACCTAAAAAAACTCAACCTAACAAATAACCCATTTCATCATGGCCTAAGACAACCTCCAAAATCAATTCCATCACCCTCCCCCTCCTCCTTCTTATAAAACGCAACTTTCCTCCAAGTTTGGCCATCTTTTCTTATGGACGTTCGCGTAGCCACGCTCTAATTCGTTCCCCCAACTGATTTAGCCTCTTGGGTTTCGACACAGCATTACCCTCTACAAGGTCCTCTTAAACGCAGTCATCGATTCTAATCCCTTTTCCTTTTTAGATGCCAGTATATGTAAATTCTCCCCTCATGTTCAGTGACTCGCTTGACAAACTGAAGTGCTACTGCCTCAACGCTTGTGTTCGAGGGCTTCCGTAACAACAATAACAAGAGTAATAACAAGTAACCTGTGGGCGCGATGCGCAGTACCGAATGCATCGTTAATGTAGACGTCACCATGCTTTGTCAATGACGCACGGAATTTTTCCACGTCGTCCGCTGCTGCTTTCACCTTCAATTGATGCATTTTTCTAATTACGTAAATTAGTTGTTGAAGCCTTCATCCTCGTTCCCACACAAACGCGCGAACAACAAAATACTCCATTAGGTACGCATCGTTTCACACTTTTCACCAACTTGCCCCGCTGTGCGACGATACATAAGTCAAGAATCTGGTAGCACATCAGCATGCACAGCCCGCCCCAACTGCGCGATCGGATGGAGTAGGGATTTCGGGCTTTGGAGGCAAGCATAAGGCATTTGGATTTTGAGGTGGGGATGGTGGAGGAGGGATTGATGGAGAGTTTTATAAAAATTATCACTTAAGGCTTGAAGACTTCGGAAAACTGCGCAAAATTTTCAGAAAACTAGAGGACGGATGCTGTCCGCGCACGCTCTCAAGTCGCTTTCGATGAATACATATCAGGTCGTCGCAGTCTCGTTCGATGGTCGGAAGCAATCATACACATGCCGCCAGCCGAAATACGTAACCAAAGCCTTGGGCCTGCCCACATATGCGTTTAGCGCCTCATATGGTTGCTGTTTACCGAGCACAGAGCTGATGCATGAGCACAACAGATAGAAGGCAAAAATGAACCTTTTCGCCCTTTTCATTGACTCCCTTGCCTTCTTCTTCCAAGTGGAAGCGAAGATTTTCGAGAAGAATCACACTACCTGGCTGCGGGTTTGCAGTCGCGTTCTCTGCCTCAGCACCAACGCATTCGTGCACGAAAGTCACGTCTCTACAAACAAATGCCACCACTTTTTTCGCCCATAAATTTTCCATTTTATGTATGACATAAGTGAGAATAGCTGCTAGGGGAAGTGTTTTACCCATAACTATAAGTAATCTGGAATGCTTTTCTACTTGTACCCTCCACCTATCTTAAACAGTAAGATGCTGAAGACATGGATCATCGAGATCGTTGATAAAGTCGTAATGAAAATACAAATACATATATACACACACACCTCCATAAATCTTTACATTATTTCCATTCCTTTTCGAATAAAAATTTTTTCATTGCGAACAGATGAAGCTTTTGAAGCTGCCCATTCAAAATATGAAATCATCTTAAAATACTGACAACCAAAATATTTAAAGTGACTGCATAAACGCCGCCTGTCTGGCGGACGAGCAGCTGTAATTTGTTGAGGCATTCAGATGGAAGTTATACATACTCACTTTCCTAGCAGCGTTTTTAGTTCGGCGACCACTGGTTGCAAGGTGAATTTCTCCTGCCTTCTCCCATCTGGGCGTCCCAAATGAGACATCAACACCACTGATTTCGCACCGTGATCCAATGCATACTACAAGAATGCAAATATCACACATCGCTAAATCGAGGTAGAAAAATAATTTATGGTGCGATGAGAAAAACTGAAACCTCAGTCAGCTAAGCCCACAGAAATGATTTCGAAGATAGGAGAAATTAGGTCAAACAAAAACCCATTTAATTTGTAACATTTAATTAACAGCATTTAATTTGATGGGTTCCAAAATGAGCAAAAAATTGCATGTACCTAATTTAAGCATCGCACCATGACGCAGCGGTTAACCACGACGAATCAATCTGCCACTACAAAAGTAGTGCAGCTTCTAAAATATGCCACGAGGGAATCAAGGATCGACACCTTATGCAATCAAGCATGAAACACGCTTGAATCGGCGATGGTCCTGTTTACAAAGCAACCAACTAAGATGTCCTTCGTATTTTATGTTTAATGTTCAGGATGAGCAAATGTTTCATTAACATTGAAGGGAGGGGGTAGGGTAGCGTGGTCTTTAAGGCATTAAACATAAAAGCAATTTAGCCGGTTACACAGCTGCAGGACAGAATAGCCCGAAACTAGGCAGAAAACGGTGAGTTGGGCGCCATCAATAAGGCAGTGCTCCATAATTTTTGATGCCTCTTTTTTAAGCTGGATCCCGATAGATGAACCGTGTCACAGTCCGATAATTACTTGGCCATGCTTCTACCAGTGGCGTACGTATGAAACACTCCAATTTAAAAATCCGCAACGCGCGGAACTGCAGAAGTGGTGCTGAAACTGCCTTTAAGCGTTTTCCAACGATATCTGGCTCCTTTGATTATGCGTCATAGAAAAATCGCCCGAAATATTGCATTAAAGGCGGAAAAAAACTTCCTAAAGGGTGTGTGGCGAGCAGGGAGGGCAGTTGCCCCTCTTCCCCTCGCATGCCACCGATCCCCACATTACGCATGGTCGACACAACATCAGCCCCACGATTACCCCCATTATGAATACAATGAAGAGAAGCGAAAAGAAAAGTCGCATGCCTTGATAGTAGGAACGGCGGCTGCAATTCGCTGGTTGTTGGTGATTTTGCCATCTTTGAGCGGAACGTTGAAATCGACTCGAATTAAAACACGCTTGTCCTTAACGTTCACCTTGTCAATTGACAGCTTCGAAAGAGTCATTCTCACGGCCCGTAGTAGAGAATTCAGCTCTGAAATACGAAAATGTAACACTCGAAACTGCGGCTGAACAACAAATACGTTGTGAAATCCGCCTCACTGGCATCGCGTGCTTACAAAACGATCAAATGTGCAACGCGTTTCTTCACTCATCGAAAAAACCAATACAAATATCGTTTAACAGAAACGCCAATGCTGTCGATATCAAATCGAAACGGAAAGATGCCATGGAGTTCCCAACCGGCATTCTTAGAACCACCGTGGCCACTACAGTGCCACTGCCACCACAGCAACGACCACCTGTAGCACTCACCGATATTCGAATGGGATGTTCGCCAATTTACACAAATTCAAACGTAATAACATCAGCACGTTTCAACATCGGACGAAGTAGCAAAAAACACGTTCACATTTTTCGTTGATTGTTAGTATTCGGTGTGTGGAAATGAGCACACTGGCAAATCATCGATCACATTTCAATACGCCCATAATCGAAACAGCGTACGCAACACAACACAATCCTGTCATCTATTGTGTTTCCATTTGGCACGTTTTGCAATGTTTTTAGGGCTTCTTGTAAAGCTGTCATCAGAATTCATTAAAACAATTCTATGGGGGCTACTGGGCACGCCAAACATATACATTTCACTTTATCCAATAAAAAAAAGGCACCATTATCGCGAACATCAGCACATCGCATATCAACTTGCAAACGCAATGCAAGCAATATGCAGCAAAAGAGCGGGCATGTATTCCATGCGCCCACTGACAACCCATCACACTACTGTAGTCACTTAAGCGGTCTCGAAACAATACACCGGCATGAGGCTTAGAAGCTTCATATCAAAATAGTGAAGTAACTGATCTTTACATATTTTGTGCACACTTAAACAAAGCCAAGTTGACTGAAAATATAGGCCCATAAACATAAAGGCTCTCATGCCCATCTGAAGTATCATGTGCTTATACGGACGCCAACGGCTGCACTATGGAGATGGTATGCACATCTGTAAAATGCCCTTGCTCCTCGAGTTTGTACCTGATGCTTTGCGAAGGTAGGTTTTCGACCATTTGGTTAAACCAAACGGCGATTTCTAGATATAGCTCGCATTTCATTTGCCAGTGTTTCTTGACTGCCCAAGACGACCGTAAATTACCATAGCAGCGTTTACATGTCCGCTCGCTATCTAGATACTACATTCGCATATGGTGTGCCCAGCTTGTCGGTAATATCGCCAAGTAAGCTTTACCCATACTTTGATGAGGCTGAAGATAGTAAGTAGCTAAATGTAATTTAAACAACAGGAACGAACGCTGTGGCGGACCTGAAGGCGCAAAGGCCCCTAGAAAACCCTGACGCCAAAAAAAAATCGATATTCGTGTTCAGGATTCTCATGACAGATTTTTGCGAGATTTCGAGACCGAATATGTTCGATGGAAAAAGTCAAAAGACCCCCAATTCGTGCCCAGTGTGGCTCTTTGAAAATTTGACTGAAATTCTGACAAAATGGTTTTGGGTTGCCACCAAAAACTGTCACTAGCTGTCACCAGAATGAATTCTGGTGACAGCTAAGCTGCTCACAGTGACATGATCAGTTTTGTCTTTTATAACTCATTTGACAAGGATGAAGTAACAGCAATCTCCATCGCAAAAGCATTTTTAAAAAAGAAAAAATACCACCGTCTTCTGGGGAAGAACGCGAGCGCATTTGGAAACTGTTCTCAACATTACGAGTAACTTTAGCACCAGCTCTTAGCTAAAAACGCTTTACTATTGCATCCCGCTAGTATAGTCCTACACTACATAAAGTGTTACGAACATCCCACGCGAAACCTACAACTCCAAACGTCTCAAATCGGAAGCGAACGAGTGTAGTAGCGACGACGACAGATGTGTTTAAACTAGTATCAGTCCTGTTATGCCATCCGTTAAGGACGGCAGCGCGGGTAAAATAGGGCTTCGTGAAAAAACGACTGGTGGGAACAATTGATTTGCAAGTGAAAACACTGCCAAGAAGTTGGGTGCACCAGTGTTTCAAAAATGGGATATAGTAGCAACAGTCGTAAGTGGAATTCCTGAACGAATGGCTTACAACTTTTGCAGTATCT
>JPKZ01002585.1:254906-286767 GCA_000803305.1 Toxocara canis | reverse complement strand
GTCGCGCCAATGTGCTTTTCATAGGCACTTTTCCCATGACGTTTTCAGCACTGTGAAATCACACTTTTTGGAGTACAATTTTGGTCTCTTTAATGCCATACTCCACAGTGTCTTCTGATTATGTTACCGTACGGATAAAAAACGATTCGGCTTACCATCAAATTTTCAAATGAGCAACTTTGGTGGATAAACTTGATGATTGCAATTATTGCACTGCATTAAAATTGCAAACATTTTGAACGATGACTTTTCGCAATAGTCTTGTCTTGCAGACGTTGACCGGTGCAACGACAAAGCAAAGATTAAAATGCAAGTGAGGCTGATAACAAAGAATATAGGTATCGGTATAACATTGTTGCAACCACAGCAAAGGTTAGCATGTCTAAGAAAGTAAATGAGATTTCAACTTTTCAAATTACCAATCACAATATCCCCTTTGCATTCATTCAGAAGTTACTGCGCTTCCTGCAGTAAATTTTGCATCAAAATTGAAATCTGAGCAAGTTACCAGTTTTCTCTTAAGCTGACATTCCCTGGCCATTCTTTCGACCCTACAGGAGATTCTGTCCAGTGGTGTAGGGAACCCGTCTCTCCCGACTGTTGAAAAAAACTGGAAGTTTCACATTTATATGTAACATGTCTGGGAAGTGAACAGTTACGCGCATGCATTATCCGCACAGCTCCGCAGCATGAATATATGATACCAGCCCTGGCATAATTCTGTGTCAAGATTTCATACAAGCCAATGGCTTCGCACAAAAAGCCAGGTTCCGCTTGCTTGGCGAAATTTCTGCTTGCAAAAAGCGAAATCTCCGATCTGTTTTATACGCTCCCCAGCAACTTTGCAAATGCATGACAGTGGCTATTTTAGTTATTGCGTCATTATCGTTTTTATGTAAGGGATTCCCAATGCATTGTTGCGATGTTAGGTCTATCTAAAAGTATTTGCCGATCTGACGGCTCCAATTCGGGAACCCTTGAAGTGTATTATGAAAATTGGCAGGTACGGTGTACACAGTTTTACTGTTGTATCTGCGATTTACGAACTCTGCTGCTGCCATTTGCAACTACTGGAAGACCGTGGCCGCAAGGAAAAGTCTTACGTCCGAAGGAACAATTGAGGTAAAATAGGGGAAAATATGCAAAAATGTGTAAAAGGCAAGGCTGAGTGCTCTTTAGCTCTAAAGACAAAGGCAAAGACACTAAAAAGGAAAGTACAACGCAGTTCAATCCATAGGAAAGGGAAGGCATAAGGCGTTGCTGGTTGCCAAAGGCAGAGCGAAACACTTCCATCTACGGAAGAGAAAAGAGTGATCGGCAGCTTTTGTATCCCTTATGCCTTATATCACCTGAAGGCGCATATGAAATATGACATTCTACGATTACCTCACAATAAAGTGCTTTAGGTTTTCGAGGATTCTGCAATGAAACTAAACCTCGCTCACAAGGTTTAAGCTGAGCAGTCTACTTTGCGCTTATTTTTGCTTCCAACTCCCTATTTTATTAGATAAGATTAATAGAAATTTCTGTCAACACGTCCACCCTCTCGTTCGACAGGGGAAGGAGGAAGACGCAAAGATCTTAAAATCGGAAGGAGGTTAGCTCTTTCACGTTTACCGCCTAATCACAGATAAGGTTCTAAATAACTCCGATTATGCAATATTTGTATTTAGATCGTACGAGCACGTTTCGTTAACCTCTTTTTGAGCAAAAAATACCTTTACCAGCACTCCTCTTAGAATAAGACGATGAACCATAGAGACGAATCAGTGTTGCATCTGCTTCCAACAAGGTAAGGTCTCTGCGTGACCCCAAAAATCGTTCTGATAATTCGGGATCGTGCAGCCTCACAAGCACATTTGATCCTATCACATACTTTCTGAAAACAACATTTGGACCCTCTCCATATAACAAAAAGCCTGGCATGCAGCAGTATTTCGAGTAGACCCCATCGTGTGAAGTTAATCAAAAAAAATTCATTTTTGGCTTCGGACTCGCAATTTGCGTAATCAGTGAGAAAAGGTTATCGCGTTAAAAAGGTGTAAGAGTGTGGCACCCGCAGAGAAGTGCTTTGCGTATCGGTGAAGTGATTTACGAAAGCCAACAACGTGTGCAATTGTAACATTTCTACCTGACTGCACACAATACGCTTTTGTCTCCCCTGGAATACTTCCGGCCATAAATCTGTAAGATCATGCCCACTGACATATATCGAGATTCGCATGAGCCCCATCAACAATCCTCGATGCTCTTTCGGTTCAATTTGGCCACAACCTCTTGTTCTTTTTGTTTCAAAGTTCTTCGAACACTGCGAAGAAATTTTTAAATTTAGCTTTCTGAATCTAGCGAGACCGACCGTATTTTACTAACTGCAGCCCAATTTTGAGACAAGTTCGCACGTAAGCTAATTTAAAAGCAACAAGAAAAAAACAGGAAATAAAAGTTTAGAGGAAAAAAAGCGAAATTACAAACTGTGTTCCATGGAAGTTTAGACTGCAACCAAGTCGAGAAACAGATCGATAATGATGAGCTTATAGTTAAACGTTATCAATACTCCTCTCGCTTTCAACAAATACTTACTCATTATTAACC
This sequence comes from Toxocara canis, assembly GCA_000803305.1. Lineage (NCBI taxonomy): Eukaryota > Metazoa > Nematoda > Chromadorea > Rhabditida > Toxocaridae > Toxocara > Toxocara canis. Next base: position 284,175 of record JPKZ01002585.1, on the reverse strand, counting down.
GACGGTGCCTTGCAAACGGCGTTGAACTTCAGCCCAAAGTCGATGTAAAGGTCATCTGCGACCCTGTGCACCACCTTGCCAACCACAATACGACCGTCGAAATCGCCTAGCTGCATGAACTTCGAATGGCGTAGAAGGTGTGCAAATGACACTGCCTTATTCTAAACACAAAATACAAAAGATGTTTGGCGAGAAAAAAAGCTTCAACGGACGCACACAGGGAATGATCGTCCACAGCAAGGGTTTGTGGTACGTGAGTGGAGGAGGGCGGGGGAGAGGGAGAAGGCAGCAGTTATCACGATGTAAACCCTGGCTGGGCGCAAACTAGCAATCAGCATATGACAAATATTAGTACGGATTGCCCACTGTATTCGTTAAGTGTGTTAGCTGCCATGTAAAAACTTTCCTCGGAGGGGTGCGTACAACCTATGGTCCTCAGCTGCTAAAGGTCTGAGAGAGCAACGAAACGACACGGTACTTGACTAGGCCTAATGGAAACCAGATGGTTTCACTCGCTTAAAATTCAAGGAATCGATGACATGTAATCGGTAAAAATTCGATACCCAGAAATGGTAAAAGATTCCAATAAAACTTAAAAACTTTCAGCAAGTATCCTTTTGCTCCCTAGATATAGTAGGCCGTTTTATTTAAGACAAAGTAATTTGGTGGCATCGCCAATTCTTCTCGCGATCTATCGAAGAGTTCATTTCCTACCTCACCTGCGGATGACCCTGCGCTGGTCGTTCCGATACTTTCGACAATCTCATCCAGTTGTAAGTTTGACTCTCTTTCATCATTCGATGAAGATTCGCTGTGGTTCTTAGAAGATGTAGCTGCGAAACGCAAAACCGCGCCGTTTCGCCTCGCACTACATCGAAGGAGGACATCAACGGTACGAGCCGAAAGCATCTGTAATCGTCATCAAATCTCGACGTTGTGATACATAAAGCGAAACATCTCAATGCCCGATAGCAAACTTAGAAAAAACACAATTAACCGCAACTGCGCTACGTAACAAACAAGCAGGAATGCGTGTCAAACATCTCCTGCGACACTTATCAAAAAGCCGATTTTATAAGCTGCCCGACAGTAATATTTCAAACTGCATCGCTCACTAAAGATCTGTGGTGTTTTGACCGCTGGAAATGCAAGCCGATCGGTTACAAAATGCATGATAACTATTTAACCTTCTTCTCCTTTAGGGAGCTATAGCTTGCACAGGCTAGGCGAGCTGGTTTGGTAATGGATATTAGTGACATACGTTAGCAAGCTTAAAGGAAGGCAGCTTAGAGGAAAAATGGGAGTGTACATTACAAGATCGTGTTAACAATTCCAATAACGGTAACGATCGGAGCTTAATAAGTTGTGATTGTAAACGAGCGTTATGCAAGGTTGAAATTAAACGATTATTGCAATTTGCAAACTGAACTGACTCTAATGAACTTTTTTGATTTGTTCCTATTTTTTTCTAATGAAAATCCGTTCGAAAAACGTTGCTTGAAAAAACAAACGCTTAGGGAACGGCACTTGAGCACATTGCGCACATTTTGTGAATAAATGAGTGTCGCAACTGAGAAATGGAACAATGTTTGAGTTTTTCAACTCGCTTCCCTTCATTGAGTTTTGGAAGAGTGAGGAGTAAATAAGTTGGTGACAACAGCTAATGTTATGTGCCTCATTCACCTGAATGCTGCATGAACAGCAAGCGAAAGCAAACTTCAAATTAACTGTGAGCTGTGCACGTTCGCTGCATCGATGATTCGTTCAGCCAACTGGCACATTCGCTGCACGAATCACCGCAAATGCACATACGGTGATTCTTGCAGTGAACATTTCATCACGGTCTCTGATTATGGAAAAGAGTATTTTTACTTATTTCTATGGCTTTCCAAAGTTTCCGATAAAGCGTAAATATCTTGAGAAAAGCGAAAGGAATGAGAAATTCCACAGCACAGAAATGGAAGAGAACCAAAAAATTCTACAACAGCGAGAAACTAGCTGAAATAGAGAAAATAAAGTGGACTGGCGGTTCTCAGGACAAAAATAGCAAGGAACTTTTTATGGAATGCACGTGAATCGCGCAGAAAATTTTCCACGCAAGGCAAGCGCAACGAGCTGAAAAGAAGTTTTAGTGCTAGAAGATGGACTAGCAAATGAAGCCGAAGAAATACATGGCGAGGCAAGACAATGAGCGGAATTACGACTGTGCGCGAGCGCAAGGAATCCATTTATGGGAAGGGTTAATGACTACGTCGGGACACCGCATGCAAAGCATATGTTGCTGCTTGGGACCCTCGAATATAACGCACTATTACGGACCTTCGAATGAGAAGCTCCCCTGTGTATATAACACAACTGAGGGATCATATGTAGAGTGTCCCTCTTTTCTGCACAGCATGTAAGCGAAGAGGAAGGGACACACATTCCCACTTTAGTGATCCACGGAAGCAGGTAAGCCCAGGGTACAGATTGTACTTTCCAAATTTTGTAGCTGTGGATTCAATGGTTGTCCACTAAAACAAGCGCACAGAGACCGAAATACACACAGACGCACATACGAGCGGGCAAGGCATCACAATAACCCGCACTACTAGCGTTGCTCGTTTTGCCAATGTGCGTTGAAGGGGTATTTAAGTGTGATTTGAATTACGAAATATGGAAGCACATAAGCCATACAGCATAACTACGCAACCTTCTAAGCTGCGCCATCAGACACGCAATGGTTCGAGAACTGAACACTGCCAAGTGTGTTCAAATAGAATATAAATAAGAAACAAGGAATAAGAAATAAGGAAACAAAAAACGGAAGCACTGAAACGAAATAAAAGATGCGGTTTTACGCACAGTGTTCTCTGCCATCCCCCTTTACCGGTATTCAGAAATCACCGCCACGTTGAGCGGTACTGTGTCAGACAACGTGGCTGTTGTAAGCAAATATCTTGGAGACTGCAAGCCAGAAGGTGAACTGCCGTCGTTATTTGTAAGAATGATAAGCGATTATTTGCAAAGAATGACAACATCTTCCACCGTCCATCACCAGACACTGTTTAGCTGTCGTCTCGGTCATCGTAAGAGCGGTTTGTGAAAGTAAGACAGGCGGGAAATGGCTTGCTCTGGCTATTCTTCGTTCCTCGTCCTTCCACCCCCTCCCCCCCTCATTTGTCGAGGTTCGCTTGCCTTCATTACTCTTCTTTCAGATCCGTTCGTTAGACCAGCTGTTCTGAAGCACAGCAGATCACAAACTAGAGCAATTCGCGAACTGCATCTTTTTTGCGCCCAACAAGAACATCGGCGTTCGCATCTTCTGTGCCAGCATAAGAAAGTGCCGATGATGTCCACGGTCGTGACATCCAGCCGTAATCACCATGATACAGTACCTGACTGGGAAAAATTCCACCACTTTTCTTCCGGGGTCATCCACCTAGCTGCTCCCGATTCTTGGTCAGGGTTCCACATCACGCCCATCTGTTCTCCGTTGAACCCTCCATAAAGAACCATTTCTCCACATACAACACCCTCCTCGCCTCTCATTTACTCGAATCCGAAGTTTTCTTTTAGTCCTTGATCCTGTCTACATCGGTTTCCGACTGCATCCCTAAATCCACACCGATCACGTCGACCAAACCCCCTCCATTAATTCTAGTAGCCCCGCATCCCACCAAAGGCAATATCCCTACACCTGATAGGCTTGAACAATGTTCGCAAACCTCACAAAGTGAGTTACGGTCGCATAACAATCGTTGTGGAAACCTAAAATGAATTAGGAACTTAATAGCACAAATCGAGGTCGTCTCTGCTCCTCTGACCTTCACATGTCCAATCTTGTACTGCCTAGGGTCTCCGACCGTAAACTCCTCGTCAAGATGAGGTCATCATGGACCATAAAGTCCTGTCTTTTTCACAGGTTCCCTCTTAAAACACCTTGCTGCCTCCGAAAATTCCTTGGCTGAAATTCTCCGCGATTGAAAACGATATCCTTCGTCCGAAATTCCCCATACCGAAGACGGCAGCAGGTGAGAACTGAAGAGGCCGATTTTTATTAAAAAATTTAATATCTGAGCAGTTAATTGATTTAAATACTTATAATATGTACGTCATTAATCTGTATATCCTTTGCGTGAAGGTCATGACTCATATTAAACGAACAACTTCAACAACATTCCCCGCCTCCGTTTCCAGTCGCACTTAAGACGATGTTCCATTGTTTGACACTTCTTTAATTCGCTCAGCGATAAGTGAGGGGGTGTCAACAACATTCCCCGCCTCCGTTTCCAGTCGCACTTAAGACGATGTTCCATTGTTTGACACTTCTTTAATTCGCTCAGCGATAAGTGAGGGGGTGTCAACAACATTCCCCGCCTCCGTTTCCAGTCGCACTTAAGACGATGTTCCATTGTTTGACACTTCTTTAATTCGCTCAGCGATAAGTGAGGGGGTGTCAACAACATTCCCCGCCTCCGTTTCCAGTCGCACTTAAGACGATGTTCCATTGTTTGACACTTCTTTAATTCGCTCAGCGATAAGTGAGGGGGTGTCAACAACATTCCCCGCCTCCGTTTCCAGTCGCACTTAAGACGATGTTCCATTGTTTGACACTTCTTTAATTCGCTCAGCGATAAGTGAGGGGGTGTCAACAACATTCCCCGCCTCCGTTTCCAGTCGCACTTAAGACGATGTTCCATTGTTTGACACTTCTTTAATTCGCTCAGCGATAAGTGAGGGGGTGTCAACAACATTCCCCGCCTCCGTTTCCAGTCGCACTTAAGACGATGTTCCATTGTTTGACACTTCTTTAATTCGCTCAGCGATAAGTGAGGGGGTGTCAACAACATTCCCCGCCTCCGTTTCCAGTCGCACTTAAGACGATGTTCCATTGTTTGACACTTCTTTAATTCGCTCAGCGATAAGTGAGGGGGTGTCAACAACATTCCCCGCCTCCGTTTCCAGTCGCACTTAAGACGATGTTCCATTGTTTGACACTTCTTTAATTCGCTCAGCGATAAGTGAGGGGGTGTCAACAACATTCCCCGCCTCCGTTTCCAGTCGCACTTAAGACGATGTTCCATTGTTTGACACTTCTTTAATTCGCTCAGCGATAAGTGAGGGGGTGTCAACAACATTCCCCGCCTCCGTTTCCAGTCGCACTTAAGACGATGTTCCATTGTTTGACACTTCTTTAATTCGCTCAGCGATAAGTGAGGGGGTGTCAACAACATTCCCCGCCTCCGTTTCCAGTCGCACTTAAGACGATGTTCCATTGTTTGACACTTCTTTAATTCGCTCAGCGATAAGTGAGGGGGTGTCAACAACATTCCCCGCCTCCGTTTCCAGTCGCACTTAAGACGATGTTCCATTGTTTGACACTTCTTTAATTCGCTCAGCGATAAGTGAGGGGGTGTCAACAACATTCCCCGCCTCCGTTTCCAGTCGCACTTAAGACGATGTTCCATTGTTTGACACTTCTTTAATTCGCTCAGCGATAAGTGAGGGGGTGTCAACAACATTCCCCGCCTCCGTTTCCAGTCGCACTTAAGACGATGTTCCATTGTTTGACACTTCTTTAATTCGCTCAGCGATAAGTGAGGGGGTGTCAACAACATTCCCCGCCTCCGTTTCCAGTCGCACTTAAGACGATGTTCCATTGTTTGACACTTCTTTAATTCGCTCAGCGATAAGTGAGGGGGTGTCAACAACATTCCCCGCCTCCGTTTCCAGTCGCACTTAAGACGATGTTCCATTGTTTGACACTTCTTTAATTCGCTCAGCGATAAGTGAGGGGGTGTCAACAACATTCCCCGCCTCCGTTTCCAGTCGCACTTAAGACGATGTTCCATTGTTTGACACTTCTTTAATTCGCTCAGCGATAAGTGAGGGGGTGTCAACAACATTCCCCGCCTCCGTTTCCAGTCGCACTTAAGACGATGTTCCATTGTTTGACACTTCTTTAATTCGCTCAGCGATAAGTGAGGGGGTGTCAACAACATTCCCCGCCTCCGTTTCCAGTCGCACTTAAGACGATGTTCCATTGTTTGACACTTCTTTAATTCGCTCAGCGATAAGTGAGGGGGTGTCAACAACATTCCCCGCCTCCGTTTCCAGTCGCACTTAAGACGATGTTCCATTGTTTGACACTTCTTTAATTCGCTCAGCGATAAGTGAGGGGGTGTCAACAACATTCCCCGCCTCCGTTTCCAGTCGCACTTAAGACGATGTTCCATTGTTTGACACTTCTTTAATTCGCTCAGCGATAAGTGAGGGGGTGTCAACAACATTCCCCGCCTCCGTTTCCAGTCGCACTTAAGACGATGTTCCATTGTTTGACACTTCTTTAATTCGCTCAGCGATAAGTGAGGGGGTGTCAACAACATTCCCCGCCTCCGTTTCCAGTCGCACTTAAGACGATGTTCCATTGTTTGACACTTCTTTAATTCGCTCAGCGATAAGTGAGGGGGTGTCAACAACATTCCCCGCCTCCGTTTCCAGTCGCACTTAAGACGATGTTCCATTGTTTGACACTTCTTTAATTCGCTCAGCGATAAGTGAGGGGGTGTCAACAACATTCCCCGCCTCCGTTTCCAGTCGCACTTAAGACGATGTTCCATTGTTTGACACTTCTTTAATTCGCTCAGCGATAAGTGAGGGGGTGTCAACAACATTCCCCGCCTCCGTTTCCAGTCGCACTTAAGACGATGTTCCATTGTTTGACACTTCTTTAATTCGCTCAGCGATAAGTGAGGGGGTGTCAACAACATTCCCCGCCTCCGTTTCCAGTCGCACTTAAGACGATGTTCCATTGTTTGACACTTCTTTAATTCGCTCAGCGATAAGTGAGGGGGTGTCAACAACATTCCCCGCCTCCGTTTCCAGTCGCACTTAAGACGATGTTCCATTGTTTGACACTTCTTTAATTCGCTCAGCGATAAGTGAGGGGGTGTCAACAACATTCCCCGCCTCCGTTTCCAGTCGCACTTAAGACGATGTTCCATTGTTTGACACTTCTTTAATTCGCTCAGCGATAAGTGAGGGGGTGTCAACAACATTCCCCGCCTCCGTTTCCAGTCGCACTTAAGACGATTCCTACCTCACCTGCGGATGACCCTGCGCTGGTCGTTCCGATACTTTCGACAATCTCATCCAGTTGTAAGTTTGACTCTCTTTCATCATTCGATGAAGATTCGCTGTGGTTCTTAGAAGATGTAGCTGCGAAACGCAAAACCGCGCCGTTTCGCCTCGCACTACATCGAAGGAGGACATCAACGGTACGAGCCGAAAGCATCTGTAATCGTCATCAAATCTCGACGTTGTGATACATAAAGCGAAACATCTCAATGCCCGATAGCAAACTTAGAAAAAACACAATTAACCGCAACTGCGCTACGTAACAAACAAGCAGGAATGCGTGTCAAACATCTCCTGCGACACTTATCAAAAAGCCGATTTTATAAGCTGCCCGACAGTAATATTTCAAACTGCATCGCTCACTAAAGATCTGTGGTGTTTTGACCGCTGGAAATGCAAGCCGATCGGTTACAAAATGCATGATAACTATTTAACCTTCTTCTCCTTTAGGGAGCTATAGCTTGCACAGGCTAGGCGAGCTGGTTTGGTAATGGATATTAGTGACATACGTTAGCAAGCTTAAAGGAAGGCAGCTTAGAGGAAAAATGGGAGTGTACATTACAAGATCGTGTTAACAATTCCAATAACGGTAACGATCGGAGCTTAATAAGTTGTGATTGTAAACGAGCGTTATGCAAGGTTGAAATTAAACGATTATTGCAATTTGCAAACTGAACTGACTCTAATGAACTTTTTTGATTTGTTCCTATTTTTTTCTAATGAAAATCCGTTCGAAAAACGTTGCTTGAAAAAACAAACGCTTAGGGAACGGCACTTGAGCACATTGCGCACATTTTGTGAATAAATGAGTGTCGCAACTGAGAAATGGAACAATGTTTGAGTTTTTCAACTCGCTTCCCTTCATTGAGTTTTGGAAGAGTGAGGAGTAAATAAGTTGGTGACAACAGCTAATGTTATGTGCCTCATTCACCTGAATGCTGCATGAACAGCAAGCGAAAGCAAACTTCAAATTAACTGTGAGCTGTGCACGTTCGCTGCATCGATGATTCGTTCAGCCAACTGGCACATTCGCTGCACGAATCACCGCAAATGCACATACGGTGATTCTTGCAGTGAACATTTCATCACGGTCTCTGATTATGGAAAAGAGTATTTTTACTTATTTCTATGGCTTTCCAAAGTTTCCGATAAAGCGTAAATATCTTGAGAAAAGCGAAAGGAATGAGAAATTCCACAGCACAGAAATGGAAGAGAACCAAAAAATTCTACAACAGCGAGAAACTAGCTGAAATAGAGAAAATAAAGTGGACTGGCGGTTCTCAGGACAAAAATAGCAAGGAACTTTTTATGGAATGCACGTGAATCGCGCAGAAAATTTTCCACGCAAGGCAAGCGCAACGAGCTGAAAAGAAGTTTTAGTGCTAGAAGATGGACTAGCAAATGAAGCCGAAGAAATACATGGCGAGGCAAGACAATGAGCGGAATTACGACTGTGCGCGAGCGCAAGGAATCCATTTATGGGAAGGGTTAATGACTACGTCGGGACACCGCATGCAAAGCATATGTTGCTGCTTGGGACCCTCGAATATAACGCACTATTACGGACCTTCGAATGAGAAGCTCCCCTGTGTATATAACACAACTGAGGGATCATATGTAGAGTGTCCCTCTTTTCTGCACAGCATGTAAGCGAAGAGGAAGGGACACACATTCCCACTTTAGTGATCCACGGAAGCAGGTAAGCCCAGGGTACAGATTGTACTTTCCAAATTTTGTAGCTGTGGATTCAATGGTTGTCCACTAAAACAAGCGCACAGAGACCGAAATACACACAGACGCACATACGAGCGGGCAAGGCATCACAATAACCCGCACTACTAGCGTTGCTCGTTTTGCCAATGTGCGTTGAAGGGGTATTTAAGTGTGATTTGAATTACGAAATATGGAAGCACATAAGCCATACAGCATAACTACGCAACCTTCTAAGCTGCGCCATCAGACACGCAATGGTTCGAGAACTGAACACTGCCAAGTGTGTTCAAATAGAATATAAATAAGAAACAAGGAATAAGAAATAAGGAAACAAAAAACGGAAGCACTGAAACGAAATAAAAGATGCGGTTTTACGCACAGTGTTCTCTGCCATCCCCCTTTACCGGTATTCAGAAATCACCGCCACGTTGAGCGGTACTGTGTCAGACAACGTGGCTGTTGTAAGCAAATATCTTGGAGACTGCAAGCCAGAAGGTGAACTGCCGTCGTTATTTGTAAGAATGATAAGCGATTATTTGCAAAGAATGACAACATCTTCCACCGTCCATCACCAGACACTGTTTAGCTGTCGTCTCGGTCATCGTAAGAGCGGTTTGTGAAAGTAAGACAGGCGGGAAATGGCTTGCTCTGGCTATTCTTCGTTCCTCGTCCTTCCACCCCCTCCCCCCCTCATTTGTCGAGGTTCGCTTGCCTTCATTACTCTTCTTTCAGATCCGTTCGTTAGACCAGCTGTTCTGAAGCACAGCAGATCACAAACTAGAGCAATTCGCGAACTGCATCTTTTTTGCGCCCAACAAGAACATCGGCGTTCGCATCTTCTGTGCCAGCATAAGAAAGTGCCGATGATGTCCACGGTCGTGACATCCAGCCGTAATCACCATGATACAGTACCTGACTGGGAAAAATTCCACCACTTTTCTTCCGGGGTCATCCACCTAGCTGCTCCCGATTCTTGGTCAGGGTTCCACATCACGCCCATCTGTTCTCCGTTGAACCCTCCATAAAGAACCATTTCTCCACATACAACACCCTCCTCGCCTCTCATTTACTCGAATCCGAAGTTTTCTTTTAGTCCTTGATCCTGTCTACATCGGTTTCCGACTGCATCCCTAAATCCACACCGATCACGTCGACCAAACCCCCTCCATTAATTCTAGTAGCCCCGCATCCCACCAAAGGCAATATCCCTACACCTGATAGGCTTGAACAATGTTCGCAAACCTCACAAAGTGAGTTACGGTCGCATAACAATCGTTGTGGAAACCTAAAATGAATTAGGAACTTAATAGCACAAATCGAGGTCGTCTCTGCTCCTCTGACCTTCACATGTCCAATCTTGTACTGCCTAGGGTCTCCGACCGTAAACTCCTCGTCAAGATGAGGTCATCATGGACCATAAAGTCCTGTCTTTTTCACAGGTTCCCTCTTAAAACACCTTGCTGCCTCCGAAAATTCCTTGGCTGAAATTCTCCGCGATTGAAAACGATATCCTTCGTCCGAAATTCCCCATACCGAAGACGGCAGCAGGTGAGAACTGAAGAGGCCGATTTTTATTAAAAAATTTAATATCTGAGCAGTTAATTGATTTAAATACTTATAATATGTACGTCATTAATCTGTATATCCTTTGCGTGAAGGTCATGACTCATATTAAACGAACAACTTCAACAACATTCCCCGCCTCCGTTTCCAGTCGCACTTAAGACGATGTTCCATTGTTTGACACTTCTTTAATTCGCTCAGCGATAAGTGAGGGGGTGAAAAGAGCCAAGAAAAATACCCTTCCCTTTCCCATACATGTAATATGCATGAAGCTGCCATCTTTCGCAGCTTCTGCTCAGCGTCATTTTTACTAAATGTTGTTCAAGTCGCTAACCAACTGCGATGACAACGCGACGTCATCGTTGCTTCTGAAGGCCGTTAAGCAACAATGACGGCGAGAGTGGTTGTTGTCGCTAAATGGCCACGTGGCTCCACCAGTGGGAAACAGTCAAAACAAGTGCTACTTGTTTATAAAACAGATGCTTCTCTGTTTATTTGAATTGAATGTACTAGCATAACTCACATCACACAAACTCTCTTATCAAGAATGATGAACGGTAATAGAGCGGCAATCAGGATTTCTACAAAAGTTTTATGAATTGACTGGTTAAGTTTCCAAACCACCTGAGTGACCTCATGCCTAGACTGATGGAATGAATTGTGCAAACCTGGTTAACATGACTGCTGTCATGCAAATCTGCTTAACATGCTATGCAAATTTATTATGCAAATTTCGTTAATATGGCTAGTGACTGAATGAATGACCATGCGAACGCAACAGAGATGTGGAAATTCGGTCGGCTCTTAGAACAAAACTTATGTTTCCAATTTTAAAGTTTATCTTTCAAAAAGCCTCATTTAAACTTGATAAAAGTTACTTAGTGCTCAGTGGGAAACAGTGTGAACCGACAATGTACAGACTTTCTTAGCGCCATCCACTTCAGTGCATTTTTTCTCTCATTTTTTAAAGCCTTCTTTTAAACTTAAAAAATTTCTCGAAAATTTTTCTGAATGGTATTTCCCGACATTACTCAACATCATAACTGTGCATTCATGCAGGGAAAGGCTGGAATCTAGTCGTTCGTTGTTGTCAATGTGGTCACGAAAGGTATTGTGCTTTTTCCTGTGATACATTTGGCAAAGCAGATGAGTGCAAATGAGAGCTCTCTGAGCGGAATTAAACGCAAACGATGCGTACTGTCCAGAAAGGTGCACCGTTCCTTGATTATGCTTCAGAGGGTTGGCATTTGCACTTAGAAGAGGAGCGCACTCGAATCGAGAGCGTCCAAAGATTATTGTAACAGAATCACTTTAAGAAAATGTAATTCTTAAAAGGCAGAATACTGTGAACATCTTAAGGTAGCGGTCCTTAAAACCCTCGAGTTGAGAAGAGCTAAAATAGACAGACCTTTGTAAGCTTTACAAAACCTTCATCGGATTCACCCATATAGATCTTAACGAAAAATGCCGTCAAAATTTCCAGTTGCGAAAACTGCGTATGAAAGGCGTCACCGAAGACTGTTTTGCATACCATTTAATTAACTGTTGGAATTTACTTCCTGCCAAGGTTGTTCGTGCCTCAAAAAAAGAGACTTGCTAGAGTACCACTTTCCGAGCTTGCGCCGAACTGCCTTGCCTGATGCAACTCCAGTTGACTTAACATCCTGTACCTTCTGAGCACATGCCTCGTTTAGTCTCTTTTATTTCCTTACAGGTTCTCTCTTTTTTTGTTTCTTTGTTTCTCTTTTACATTCTATTTCAACACGCATGTCAGTGTTCAGTTCTCAAACCTTTGTGTGTTCTTCCTGTTTATTTTCTACAAATAAACGCTTTTATTAAGGGTGATACACTCCCTCTTCCTCTTCTATAAACTCATACTGTACCACAGCTCTAAGATCAAAACAAGTCCTAGCGTTTAAGTTTTTCGAAAATGACGTCAAACCAACCCGATGAATAAACGATAAGTAAAATGAAGCGATCGATAAAGACTGCGAACGCATTTGGTGCGATCAACATGCATATTGCCACTGAAAATACGGTGGCATATTGTTGCAGAGTACCCGTACTAATTCTTTATTTATCTTCTAACTACAGATGCGTCTCTCTGCGTCCTGACTGCTGCATAAAGCAATCGAATCAGTATTGAAATGGATGTGAACATTAAATAGTCTTCTCAAACAAAACGATATGTCGGGCCATTCAGCAAAATTAGTGATAAACGTAAATGTTTTTTGCACTGCAAAACGAGTGCTCCTGCGAAGCCGTCACAAAACATCCTCATGTTTTGCTATCGGTTTGCTCTATCTCCAACGATTCTGGCTGGTTAACGGTACACCACTACTGAAGACGTTCGGATAGTCTGGCTCCAACGCTCTATCTGATTGCCAAGCGGCTCTCTTTTGACAGCTGATGTACCTGCACTTTATTTGTCTCTCTCAGTATGCCTACGTCTTTCTCTGTCTCTGTTAAGATTCGCAATGATTCTGTGAACTTCAGCATCCTAGGAAACACCTTTGTTCACTCTCCTCACCTGTCTCCCTCTTGTTGTCTGCTCGTTCATCTACTATGCTTGTGTGAAATTCAAGTTTACAGCAAACTTTTAGGCTTATCTCTTTGTCGGTGTCTCACGTTGTGTAGCCTTGCTTCCGAGCAGCATTGCTTGTGTCTAGTTCGGAGAAAGCGTTTCGCAGCAGACATTTCCCGGTTGTGATGTAGGAGTCGCCGTATTGCCTACGCACTGGTTATGTGCTGTGGTTAAAAGCAATGGGAAATGCCTCTTTCTGCTTCATTGCATTAACGGCACTGATGCTGCATGCTTATGCAACTTTAGCGCCGCATACTTCATACTACTTTAGCGCCGCATACTTCATACTACTTTAGCTCCGCATACTTCACGCTACTTTAGCGCCGCATACTTCATGCTACTTTACTTATAGCACGCTTGTGTGCATCGGTAATTGTTCTTTTTTCCACCCAAACAATGCGCCTCATCCCTTTTTGAGTGGATAGGAAGAAGATTCTGATATTAATGTCATTTTGGCCAAGTCAAGCAAAACCTTCCGGAAACAACACTTCAAAATTGACGGTTTACCTAATTGATAAGTCCGCATTTTCTGAGTCGAAAGCCTGAATTCATGCAAAACGCCAATTACTTTTTACGAATCCCTCGTAAGGATCTTGGATGGAGAGCTCCCAAATTTTTCTCTTCTGCATGTCAATAAGTCTCACACGACCACTGCCTCGAATGTCACTCAGAGGTTCTCCGAGATAGGCTTACAGCGAGACGCTGTTAAAACTGTTTCTAAATTCATCGCCACTTGAGAAAACACTTTCAGCACTGGAGTACTGAAGCATTTCTTAATCTTATTCGTACTCATTATTCTTACCGCTCAGGCGTTCTGTGAGATGTCTCGATGTTACCGAGGCATCGACCGCTGACACAGCCAGCACTTTGGATGTTGTAGCTAGTTGTTAAGTACCACCCGCTAGCCGGGTTGTCAGTGGTATGGAGGGAAACAGTTGGTAATCGAACCCAGGTCTCCCCCCATCCGAAGCGGGGGCTCTACCACTGAGCTACTGCTACCGGCAGTATATATATATATATACATATATATATATATATATATTAGTAGTACTAGTAGTTTTTAAACTGCTCCCGTTCTGCATTTACTCTACGAGCGTTCGAGTAGCTTATGAATTTGCTTCGTTCAAAAGCATTTGTTCGGCAGCTTTTGAATTTCGGCCGACTTCAACAGTCTAAAGGGGATAAGAACAGAAACTGATTGCAAAATCTCGAAAATTTCTTCCCGGGGGAATGGCAAGGAATGTAAGAGGATTTCTAGTCTATTTGAAATTCCCAAATTTTCAAAATGCCAAATCGAAAATCGCTCCCGGATTTTGTTTCGATGTTCCATGGAGCCGTTTTAGGTAGAACATGGGAATCCTTTCAAATCAGTGGGAACATTTAGCACCAGTTTCGAAGTCAGTCGCGGATTGTTTCACTGTACGTAGAGATTCGTGTTCGTGAACATCTTCGCTTTGCTCGATTTTTTTCTAGCACGTTTCAGCAGCACATCAACAAGGACTGAAAGCAAACATGTGCGACGAGGAGGTTGCAGCTCTCGTTGTAGACAATGGCTCCGGAATGTGCAAAGCCGGATTCGCGGGAGATGACGCTCCTCGAGCCGTGTTCCCGTCCATTGTCGGGCGACCCAGGCATCAGGTAAGACATGACGAGTACTTATAAATCGAAATTCCTAATTTATTGCTTTGCCGAATGTTCCACTGAAACCGCTGAACTCTTTTGATAAAGTCACTGAGGCAAAAAACACAGATAACAGACATGAATAGTCCCTCTGCTTAATAAACCTTCCTAAACGAGGTAGGCCAGTGTTATTTCGATAAGCAACCACACTGGAAAGCATTATGTACGGGGTGTACATGAACAGAAACAGAACTTAATTTCAGGGTGTGATGGTGGGTATGGGTCAGAAAGACTCGTATGTAGGTGATGAAGCGCAGTCGAAACGAGGTATCCTCACGCTGAAGTACCCGATTGAGCACGGTATTGTGACCAACTGGGACGATATGGAGAAGATCTGGCACCACACATTCTATAACGAGTTGCGAGTTGCCCCCGAGGAGCACCCCGTTCTCCTCACCGAGGCTCCCCTCAACCCGAAGGCCAACAGAGAAAAGATGACCCAGATCATGTTCGAAACCTTCAACATACCCGCTATGTACGTCGCCATCCAGGCTGTGCTCTCTCTGTACGCTTCCGGTCGTACAACTGGAGTAGTGCTTGACTCAGGAGACGGCGTCACCCACACCGTGCCCATCTATGAAGGTTATGCCCTGCCTCACGCCATCCTGCGTCTCGATCTGGCAGGTCGTGATCTCACTGACTACCTCATGAAGATCCTCACTGAGCGTGGCTATTCATTTGTGACCACGGCCGAGCGTGAGATCGTTCGTGACATCAAAGAAAAGCTGTGCTACGTGGCTCTTGACTTCGAGCAGGAGATGGCCACTGCAGCTTCCTCGTCCTCCCTTGAGAAGTCCTATGAACTCCCCGACGGACAAGTCATCACCGTCGGCAACGAGCGATTCCGATGCCCTGAGGCTCTATTCCAAGTGGGTATTTCTTATCTTCGTTCTGAAATTTATTCCCACCTAAAATACTACTCAGACTGTTTCCGTTCCATTTTTACGGCTTTCCCGTAGGAGACTATAACTAAACCCATGGCAAGCATAATTTTTTGAGATGGCACCGACTTCTTGCCGGAAAGTTAAATAAAAAATTGAAATTTTAGCCATCGTTCATCGGGATGGAATCTGCTGGTATCCATGAAACGACGTACAACAGCATCATGAAGTGCGATATTGATATCCGTAAGGATCTCTATGCCAACAACGTACTATCTGGTGGCAGCACAATGTACCCAGGAATCGCTGATCGGATGCAGGCAAGTAGTTGTCTGTCTCTTCAATCGAAGTGTCCTGAGTTTGCACCTTTGGGATTATTAACTTTATGAGATTGATAATAGAGAAAATTAGTGATCCCAAAGGTTTTTTCTCCTGATGCTAAATTCGAAAAAGTGACTTACCCCTCTGAGATTATATTAAATACGCATCAGTTTATGTGTTCACTCGGACGGTCTTTTTGCTACTTCAGAAGGAGATCACCGCTCTGGCACCGAGCACGATGAAGATCAAGATCATCGCACCCCCGGAGAGGAAATACTCCGTCTGGATCGGTGGCTCTATCCTCGCTTCCCTTTCCACCTTCCAACAGGTTTGCCTATTCATGTGTTAATGTCATTCGTGTGAAATGCAGCGTTTTTTTTCTTGTTTCTGTGGTCCCTTCCTTTGCCATCTCCAATTTGCATTTCTTTCGGGTGGCTTTTTAAAAAATGCCATGCACATGTGGTTTTTTGCTAGCTCGCTTTTCGCTGAACTTGTCCACCGAAGTTTGATCACTTAGTTAAAATTAAAAATGAAGAGTGTCAGGCAAAGAGTGTCAGGCAAACCTGCGGCTTACTGTATGATTCATTGATGCTGACACCTCTTAAACTCCCCTACCGAAAAAAGAAATCTATAATGTATCATGTGGCGTGTCAGAAATATGCCGACATCTTCAAGTCATGATCTCGTGTTTATTCGAGGATGGTATTGCCGACTATCTATTTAGTAAGCAACTCTTCCTGTGTGCGCTCATGACTATTATCGAGTGGTACAAATCATTTTTTACAGATGTGGATCTCGAAGCAAGAGTACGACGAGTCAGGACCATCAATTGTGCACCGCAAATGCTTTCCCTCTCAACCTTCCAACAGGTTTGTCCGTTCATGCTTTCACATCGTTCAGTGTTATTATTCGATGTGTATTTCATTAAGACAAATAACGTCTGCTGAAGAAATATTAAATATGAATCAACTGAACTTTTCACCTCGACGTTTTTTTGCCACTTCAGAAGGAGATCACGGCACTGGCGCCGAGCACGATGAAGATTAAGATCATCGCACCCCCGGAGAGAAAATACTCCGTCTGGATCGGTGGCTCCATCCTCGCTTCCCTCTCAACCTTCCAACAGGTTTGTCCGTTCATGCTTTCACATCGTTCAGTGTTATTATTCGATGTGTATTTCATTAAGACAAATAACGTCTGCTGAAGAAATATTAAATATGAATCAACTGAACTTTTCACCTCGACGTTTTTTTGCCACTTCAGAAGGAGATCACGGCACTGGCGCCGAGCACGATGAAGATTAAGATCATCGCACCCCCGGAGAGAAAATACTCCGTCTGGATCGGTGGCTCCATCCTCGCTTCCCTCTCAACCTTCCAACAGGTTTGTCCGTTCATGCTTTCACATCGTTCATCTAGTGCGTAGCGATTTTTTCACTTTTGTTTCGCTGCGGCAGTGCCGTTCATTATCCATCTCCAACGTGCACTTTTTTTTTTCCGCGGCATGCTTTGAAAGTGACGTGCTCATGTCGTTGTCGTTTCCTGCTGGTGCTTGCTCTTTGCACTCGACTTGTCTGCACAGGTTTCTTCTAGTTGCATTTAAACTTGAAAATGAGCACTGCAAACTGAGCCTGGCTATGGTGTACAAAGTTCAGTGCACCCGTCGGCTTTTCTGCCATAAGACAAAGCCCTCAATAAAACTATGGCGAGATCCGAACTCAGGTCTTCTGTTTCTTCGTCGACGTTGTCGCCAACTAGTTTTTGTGCAGTTGTTCCCTCTTGAGCTCACCACTACTGTGCAGAAAATCAAATCATTGATTGCAGATGTGGATCTCGAAGCAAGAGTACGACGAGTCAGGACCATCAATTGTGCACCGCAAATGCTTCTAAAATGGGTTCTTTTTCTGGATGCAATACATACAGTTTTATGATCAATCGTATGGACGAACGTTCTTGCCACCATCAGATTCTTGTTTTGTCTGCTACATTATAGGTTCAGTTTTGCCTTGCTCTATGTTGTTATCCTCATGCATATGATGTTTCCTTCATCATGCACAAGTTTCTCATCACTGTTGTGAACACCAGAAACATCTGCCCTCGTATGAGATGACTTTTCAACACTGCCATAAATTTACTCTGCTCTTGCCTTCATTTTTTCCCCTTTCAGTGCTCATGGAATAAAAGTGTCACGTACAGATCCGTGCGTAACTTGCGTAAAAGGAACATATAGGAATCGATACGAAATTATATGCAGTATTCTCATTCGAGTTGATCGTCATGGTGAAGCGAACGTGCAGAAATAATCCATGAACTGTTTATGTAGTATTTCGACACACTCACATAAAAGTGGTGATTTCCGCGAGTATATCAACACTGCTGAACTTGCGCGCATATACACACTTTGCGCGCATAATTTGTCAAATAAGTTCTATTAAAATGCAACTGCCCTTTTAATACTGTATGTGATACTTTTGCAGTTTGGCATCGACTAAGTTCAAAGATTTTATTTTTCCTGTGTTCAGCTTCTTCAATTGTAAGTACCAGTTATGTGGCTATAAGTACTGTAACTTTAAAGTACTGTAACTTTTTCAATGCGATACAACGTACACAGCTTTTTTTTTGGGGAAAGGCACGCATGGGATCCGTTTGTAAAATATTAGCATAGTGAATTAGCGGTAATGCATAAATACAGTCTGCTTGTCATCACGATGATGGTGACAATATGCAGCAAAAAAGGAGCTAAAAAGCGCATCAGGGAGATTGCAATGTTACGCGCCTTCCGCAATCCTCGCTAAAACTGTCATATTCGTTCAAACGATGAACTTTCAGCTGCTCACAACTACTTCAGCTCAACTGACAGTGAAATGCCACAGACTGTGCCTGTGCTAAACCTCATCAACTTTTTTGGTTGATGAACTGAAACTCCTGGGCAGGCAGAAACACATACACGTACATTCCCTTAGACATGAAAGGCTTAAAATGCTCTTTTGCTGCTGCGAAGTACGCATAACATGTAGAATTGACTAATGATATTCATGAGTGATTATTTTGGCAAACGAATTTGTAAACATTTCAATTATAATCTGCTGTCGTTAGATAAGCAGCTGCTGTTCTGTACCAAACTGTGTGGTAGACCTAAGAATTTTTCAAAACTGCATAAAAAGAAATATTTTCTATGTGCATCCGACGGCCCCATGTATTCACGAAGTGCCATAAAGCTATGGCTGTTTGTTGATGAAGCAATAGCTTTCTTCTTTCAGACCATATATTCTACGGATTGCTAGGTTATATTTTGAGGCACTGTTGGCCGACGTAACAATATCCTTACTGTTCGCGTAAATGTGTGGATATATGTAACAACATATTATTTAACTGTTTGCGGAAGGAAGGAGTAGACTGATCTTAAACTGATTCAGTATACTTAGAAGGCTTTTATACGGCTCGCGTATATTTTGACGTTTCACCATTTTTAATGAAATTTCTCTAGAGCTTCCAACAAAAACTGCCCACTACTTTTACCGTAGCAAAGAAATAATGCAGAATTGCCTATTTAAGAAGTTGTCTCTTTAGAAGCAGACCTTTGCAGAGGCATTGGGTACTCAGAAGAAGGGTGATGCAGGAGATTTTAAAGTCCCCAGCGAGTGGATTAAAAACTTGAGTGGTTGGACTTTACTTTACATCTATTACGGGCAAGAAAAATTCATGAGCTGTTCAAAGGGAGGCATCAACCTATATCGCCTAGTTGCTATTATACATACGGCTGTATGTAGAGGTATGAAAGGAGCGCTGGAAAAAAAAGACGCGATTCCAGTTAAGCTGCAACCTCATTATTTCTAAATTAGTTGGCAGTGACCTGCTTAATATTCGATCGCATGTTATAGCTGTTAATTCAGTATCGGATGGTTGACTTATTCGGATGATCCAATGGGATGGGACTTAGGAAAAACACAGATTTAGGTGATGAACAACGCGACTCTTCCGGGAAGCAGCAACAACCGAACAGTTTATCAGCGCAAACTCTGTCGCATTCAGCAAATCTACACACACACACATACACATATAGACACACACAAACAACGGAGACCGGTAGTGATGATTTTAACAGAGCGTTACACAAGCAGCTGCTGAGTGCATTACTACTCATGCCGTTCACCGGAAACGTCGCTTCCACAACTTTTTTTTGTTGCAAACACTGCATATCCATTGCACTGCAAACATTGCATATCCCATGACTTCGTACAGGTGCTTATGGGTGCAGGTGTGCCTGTATGTCTTGCCTATCTAACCGCTAAATTGTAAGTAGATATCGCTTTGTCAGAGATCGCTATGCTCCTACGTTTCGTAATCGCATCTCACCAACTTTCAACGAAGAAAAAAAATTTCTAAATGCCCAGTCTTCCACTCGGTCATTTCACGCCCGCTGTGACGACAAAAAGCGCTGAACACTCAAATTTTTAGCAGAGAATTCGTTTCGCCGGTCGGGCAGATAAGTTAGTTATTAGGTGTTTTCCGTTGTTTTTATGCGCTTGGACAAATTTACTTTTACAAAATGGTGATGATGTCATGTCTCGGCCAACGCTGGCGTAGAAGTGCGTACGCGTGGGCGCATCTGTTTATGTAGGTAAAAAGATTATCGAATATTCCCTATACAAGCCCTTCGTCAATAAAGGTTTCACCTCAATAAAGATCGCCTTCTTTGGTTCACATCTCAAAAATCGAAAATCAGGGCACCCCGTATAGGACAAAATCGGTCCATTTAAATACCCTCTGCAAGTATAACGTCATTATCTGTCCAAATTATCGATAGCATTTAACTAGTGCAATCAGTGATGTACCAAACTGAGCAAAGAATTCGGGAATTAGGCGTTTTCCACTCAGTTAAAATTAAAAGAAAATTTTCCGCTTCTTAACAAGAACTCTTGTTTACGCGCCAAGAATATGTAAGAAGCTTCCTGCAATAATTAGATTCATTTATTAATAAGAGTTATCTTTATTGGAGAATTATAGACTTTATTTTCCACTCTTCCTTCTCCCGAAATCAAACTGCATTCGAATTGGGGAATCAAAGTGTCAGGTTTTGTCTCAGTTTATTGATGATTCTGATGCTGCTTTTAATGCTCATTAAGATGTGCCTAACCTCGCTTCCAAAACTTATTCATTCACCTACTTATGGGCACCACTTATGTTTGGTCGACATTTATTGACGACCCTACGTTCTTCATTAGTTGCGCATTCTTTGAGAAACTGATCACTTATATTGTAAAAGTATTAGGTTTTTATCTCAGCTTATCAATAATTCTGATAGAGCTTTCAACGCTCATTAAGATAATCGATAAGCAGAAATGCTTTTATGTCATATTTGGCAATTGACAAGGTGAATTTTGATTGGACAAAAACAATGTGCCTTTTTGTCTAAACCAAATTCGACATATTAAATCGCAAAGGGAGAACACCTTTATATTGAACGAATAAAATATGTGGTCATTGTGCTTGTAAACTGCTGTTTTTTTTTTCTTACTAAATTTGATTTTTGGCCGAATTATTTTTGCCGTTTTAAATTTTCTTTTTCGCACGCAAACTTTATTTCAGTTATTTACACTTCGCATACCTCACTCAATCCATCATATACGCCACAAGCGAAAAGAACAGACACAATGTTTGCTCCATCAATCATTTTGATAAAAATGGAATTTGCTACAAAAGTAATAAATATTTCATCGAATAAAAAAAAGAAAAAAAATTTCTTCATTCGCAATTATATTTAATCGTAGGGGAAAAAAACATTTCAGCTGCCAAAGAAACACTTCCAGCAATAGTCGTTTTTACTAGCTATAAAGAAAATAGTTTATTGAAAATTACTTCGATTTTTTTTAATTTTAAAAAATATTCTTTTAAAATTAGCCAAATAAACAATTAACCAAATTTTTTTTGAAAAAAAAGGTTTAGCGCCACGAGCGCCACGACGATAGATTTGATTGGCTGTACAAAGTATTTCCATTAGCGAAAGTATCAGCGAGACAAAATGGCGAATTGCATATGCAATGTGGATGTTAGAGTGAGGATTAGATGACGAAATGTGTTCAGCTGGAGAGTTAGCAAAATGCGTAAATATTTTACTACGGAAATACTTTAACTAGAATCAGTGGTATTTATAGAAAAGAAATTTTTTAAATTAGTGTACAACACCTTAGTTGAGGTCGAGTTTAGCTAAGAAGATAATTTAATTGTAACTGTAAAGGTAATTTAGTAAAATTTAATTGTTACTATAAAGATAATTCAATAAAATTTACTTGTAGCTGTGAAGATAATTTAATAAAATTTAATTGTAGCTATAAAGATAATTTAATAACCGCAAAATCCCGAAATTTGGCACTGAACACCGATTTCCGCTCGCCGATCGGCGACAAGTTTGTTTCCTCGGACATGCATGACAGCGGCGAGTGGCAACGGCAGCCAACATGCAGCAGCTAATCCATAACCGAGATGGAATCGGTCGGCAGCTTGTTGGATTCTTCCCATATGCTATTGTCTTCTCTCTCTCTCTCTGTTTCTCTCTTCCTCACTCTTGCGTTTGCCAACAATGTTCTCTTTGACTCGTTAGGTGTCTGTGTCTCTCAGACGATTCGCTTTATTTATATGGCGAAGTTTGTCGCTCATTCGTGAGTGGTTGCGCATCGTGGATGATGTGTTGTCGACATTTCATGTGTGCAGCTATTGTTTATTCTTTGCATAAATAGAAACGTTCAAGTATTGAATGGGTTGGATCTTTTTGATGTTTTTACAAAAGCAATAAAGGCGTTCAGCGAGAATAGCGCTAACTCAGAATTTTGAATTTTTCCAAACATTATTAGTTTGCGGTATTAATGTGTGCTAATTAATGAGCATTAGCATTCGCAATGATAGTACAACGCTACTTCGTAAGTTTCATTTCTTCTTCATAGTCGTCATGCAGTTGAGGTCTGTTCAGTTAGTTTTGAATATCCCATTTTGTTTCTTATCATTAAAAAAGTAAATTACAATTTGTATTTAAGTTCAGTTACAAATTTAATTACAAATAAGTTTGACCTAACTATGAAAATCTAATTAGACGATTATCGTCTAGTGAGATTAGACATCGTTTCGAAACGAAGACATTTTCCATTTCTCATTTCATAACAACCAAAGATTAAGCTCTTTTCTATATTTTCTTCCTCACTGTTCGCATTCGATTGTGAACAGAATCGTATCGTAACGTTGTCATTTTCGTTTTCCGATTGTAACGTAGGCGATAGATTCAGGGAGCAGATTCAGCTGAACACTCTTGAATGCAGATCGCACACAATCACACACATAAACGTCCTCTTGAGTCTCGATTTTTTTCCTCTTCATTACTTTAGAGCCCAAATTTGTATGCACAAATTCTCGATTCAGTTTTGTTGAGTCACACATCTTTGCACCGGAAATTCGTTCTCGTTTTTTTAACGCATACTCGAGCAAAAAAGCGTTAATTAATGAAAAACTAAGAAACGACGCCCGCCGAAAATTTTTCGCTATGGGCAATTTGAGAAAAAAACGAAAAGTCCAAAATTTTCGATCTCATTATGTGCTTATTGACTTGCCACTTTTGAGTTAATCCTCCTTCCCAAAAGTTCTATAATTTGTGGGTAAATTTGGGAAGGGGTTTTCAGATGTTACTAAGATTGCGTTTCATAGTTTCCGTTTTGTTCACGAGGATGGTTTTTTTTAAGGGAAGGAAGGAGGTGAAAGGGGGAGGGTAGGATTCAACGATGAACGCTGTCCCCCTTCTTGACCGTATATTCGAAAAAAACCTGATCCCGGCGAAACTCGGTTTGTCGTATGGTGACTTCACTATCGCATTTCACTGAACCAACGTCATCTTTCTCCGTCTAACTACTTTGCGAGATATGCGGTAGCAGTTGTGCCAATAACCACAGACAATCTCATCGTTTAGGATGAAATAAAAAAGCGGGACCCCTATAAAAAAAAGTAAATGTTGCACTGAATTATTTTTGTCGTCCTTTTAAATACCCTTTTTCCATTGTTTCACTCTCATTCTCCTTTTATACGTTGTTGATCGTAGTCGTGCTTATCGTTGCTTATTTTCTCGTTGCTTCTACTTCAAACACATTTCTGTTATCGTATACATTAATCGTTTTTTTTTCGCGTCGAATTTTTATCGCTTTTTAGTTATCACTAATGTGTAGCTATAATTATCAGCAACTCTATTTAGAAACTATGACGTAAACCGTGAACGTGGAGAGATCCTTTTAAAAAAAAGGCTTTACGCGAGCAATCACAAAAATGGTAAATTTTGAGAGATATTGAAATGATACAAAATGGTATAAACATTTTGAGAAAAAACATTTTGAAAATGGTACAAAACTCGAAATACCTCATATTCTATGTGTCGCTTATGTTTCACTAAAACTTCTCATTAGTAGTTGCAAAAATTATTTTTAAATATGGAAAATTATAGGGTTCGTTTACAATCTTTGTCACCAGCAGTTCTTTTAAGTTGCAATACGTACCATAGAATAGGCGTGACAACTACTTCGACGACTCACCTATCAGATCAAACGGTTTCATCATCTCTTTTCAAGTGAAGAAAATTAAAATTTCATCCAATCGATCGTTCGTACGGATCCCCTTATTAACGATGAGTTTTTCATTAATGTGGTCAGTGGAATGTGTAGCCCTACCGGTCGTACGTAAAATTTCGGCAAATTTTTTACTTGTTTGGTCAACAATTAAGGATAGATGGTGATCGCAACATTTGGATTATATGTACTCTCCATTACTCGAGGTTCAGTGGTTGCCGAGTTGAAACCACAAGTTACACACCAACATATGCATAATCAGATACGACGCCGCCGTAAGGCACTTTGAAAGTTACAAATGAACCAAAGCATATAAAATCGAATCTGCGAACTTCTGTACAAGCGGTCGGGTAAGATGAGACTTGAATTTTCGGCATTGGTGAGCAGTTTATACAACAGGCCTGTCTGATCGGTGAGTCACAAAAGCGTATGTCACATTAGGCTTTTGGCATGGATTGCCGTTTTCATTACTGCGGATATCTAATGAGTGAAAAGAAAGCGAATGCTATTGTAGAATATCTGAAGTGAAATTTCTTCATAGATTTCATAACGAGGATGTTGCGAATTAAATATCTGTGTAACTAATTAAAGCGTAATATGCGAAAGTGCGATTGCTGCTGCAACCATCGGTTACCATACGCAGATGGCGCTACGTTAAGCGTGATCACTGAGGGATGCAAACCAAATTGCATGGTTGTGTAAATTTGTGTTGAGTACAGGGGGATAAGATGTGCATTGCTTTTCAGACAATAACATTACCAATATGATATTCAGCAGTTTTCTTGGAGAAGCTTAGAGAAAGATGCAGAACGTTCTTGCGCGCGTAAGTTTAATTTCGCCTTGGTTGTTCGATCGAGTTCGTATGGCGTTAGAAGCTGTTTAATAAGTGGACGTTTAGCTAATACCTCTATGCGCATGAATTATTTAAGTAATAATTTGCATTTGTTGACAACATGGTTGACCAGTTGCGGAGTACTAAGTATTTGCAAAGCTTTCAAATGATACCACCTTCGCAGAGGAGCAGAGAAGGCTTGTCAAATGCTAAATTTCACCTGTCAAAATTTGCTTTTTGAAGGAGCACTTTAGAGCAAAGACCGCATGTGAAGGAACGCGCTGCGAAAAGTTGCAGCAATTTTTTAACGAGAAGCCTAAGCAGAGAGTATGGGGGAGCGGTAATGTGATACTGCTGCAAAACTGAGGTTTTCAAAACGAGACGAAGGGGCGGAAAGCGAATGGCGCTTTTGTCATGTGGCGCTTTAAGCTACGGGCTATGCTCAGATGAAGTAAGTACTATTGTTAAAATATGAAGTGTAATCGAATGACGAATTGCTTCGTTTCGATTTAAAACTCGAATTTGTTCTATTCATCGATCTTTGCCTTCCGACGTTGTTGGTTTGATGAAAAAAGAATTCAATAAACGCCTCCATCCGCCATACCAATGTGAGATAAATCATAGGTTTGAGAGTTGGTGTTGGTTTAAACCGTAAGGGGGTAAGGGGACCGATGTTGGTTTAAACCGTAAGGGGGTAAGGGGATTGACGTTGGTTTAAACCGTAAGGGGGTGAGGGGATTGGTATTGGTTTAAACCGTAATGGAGCAAGGGGTAGTCGTACGACGTTGACTCCAACTGAAACAAGCCATATTTGTGCAGCACTATTGGCAGAACTTTAACATCAAATGATTGTGAAGTCAACATCGTGACGTTCACTCTTTTTATTTAAATATTAAATGTCGCAATAATTGAACAAACATTATATGGGTGAATGAGTGCTTGTGATTGGAAGAGCTGAGAAGTTTCTTCACTTCTACAGTAAACACTTTAGCTTAGCATCACGCTGACTTGCAAACGAGCTAACCTCACTACTTTTTCAAATGTATCGTTGTGCGACCTCATTTCCTTGTTGCTTTGATCATTTTCTTATTGCTTCCGCTTTTGTTTTTTCTCTTTCTTTTTCTTTTCTATTTCCACGCTGTTTTTTTTCTCATTTTTAAGCTTTCTAAGCGAGTTGTGGTATTGGTTACAGTTCAAAGTCGTCATGCAAATCTCGACTCGATGCTTTCAACGTAAAATGTGGAAAGCCCATCTATGGCTCATGCCATTGGCAACATTGATGTGTGCAAAGAGCGAGAAGTTTTTCGGATCTTACATTTCCCTCACCCCTACCACCACTCCCCATTCCATAGGCTTTCAGCCGGCAGGAAACTTAACGTTTCGCTGGGGAACTTACTTTTTTCCCGCAACAATAATGTTAAGAATTTATAATCGCTAGTAACTGTTAGTAAATTATGGTAAAACTTTGCAAACATCCGCCACTTCGTCACAATCGACGTCAATAAAACTACGTCTCCACCTAACCATAGACACTTACCTACCAATCGGCAATATAGGCATACCGAATGGAGTCGAATCATTCATTCAGTCGATAGGCAAGAAATACCTTTATGACTGTGCAACGAGAAACAATTATTGATCACGAAAATCACATCTGTTAATGAAGAGATATCGGAAGCAACGGTTTGGTGAGGAATGAATCTGGTCGATATTGCAATGTTCTGTGCTCGTGATTTTGTCTGAAATGTTTCTCAGATTCACATATGGCGCTTGGTTCGATCATGTTTTTTTGTCATAAAGTTGTTTGGGTTCTCTTTAAGTTTGATTGCTTTCCGCCTTGTTATCCATCACTCTGAAATACGTGAAGCTGAATGCTGAAATGCTTTTCTAACTGTGGAAAGCGTGCGTTCATCAATGAATTCGCCGTTCTCGAAACTGTGAATGGCTTTAATCGAGTAATTTGCAATCTGTCACTTTACTTTAAGGTCTTTTCTATTGTTCACCTTATAGAAAGCAATAGTCTAATTATATATACATATAAGGATACAGTAACTTCATGTAATGTCATCGATTCCCGTTATCGATGCAGCTGACAACCATGCTTACATATGATTGTTGTGACCACTTTCGGAACGCCTGGTGGTCAGCTTGCTGGCGATCCGTTGGCAAAGCAGCTGGGAGTCGAACCCAGGTTTTTTCCGATAGCAGGCGAAAGCTCTACCGCTGAGCTGCTGCCCGCCGTGTATATATGTATGTATGTATATATATATATATATATATATATATACATATATATATGCATGTATATATGTATACACATGCAACGGATGCAAAAGCAGCTGTAATTTCATCGATTCCCTTATCGATGCAGCTGACAACCATGCCCACGCATGGTTGTTATGACCAGTTTCGGAACGCCTGGTGGTCAGCCTGCTGGCGATCCGTCGGGTAATCAGCCTGGAATCGAACCCAGGTCTTCCCGCATACGAAGCGGAAGCTCTACCACTAAGCTACTGCCCCTCCATATATATACATATAATGTATATATGTTACGGTCTTGTTGATTGCATGTGATAAAACGACTTTAGAACATGAAGGCCAGGTTGCCAAAATGAGATCGGAATGTTAAGCTAGTGATGTATATGTAAAACCAGATTGTTACTGCAAGTTTTATAAATTACTTCTTTGCCAGATATTGCATGAGCTGATTTGGTAGTTAAGGACTTCAGCGTTCGCAGCCTTTCAGATCTGCTAGTGATAATCACTTGTGATTAGTTTATTGCCGTCTTCAGAATCTCTTACATACTTCGTGATTTTGCATGTGGTTCGATAAATTTTAGTTTGCAGAGCGGTTATGCCCATTTAAATATGTGTGTCTGTTCGGTAGTTTCAAATCGTGAATCGCTGAAGCTTTACAGTCACGAAATTTGCTGGTTTTAATCTATTTGCAAATCATTTCACCTACCACAGTACAAGCTCTACTCTTAGAGAGGATAAAAAATTTGCATGCATTTCACGACCGAGTGATTCGCACAACAACAAATCTTTAGCAAAAAATTTGTGCAAGCTGTTAGTCAGAAAAAAACCAGAATTTTCACAATTAGCGAGCACTTTATGAAATCGGTTGGTTTGGTAAGTGAGTCGCCAATGCGCACATAACGTAAAAGCTGAACACATTCGAATTAGCTTTGCTGAGCTTGAATTTTTTGGTACAATTTTTCTTAACACAATTTTTTTTTGAACACAATCTTTTTTAACACAATTTTTTTTAACACAATTTTTTAACACAATCTTTTTAACACAGTTTTTTTTTAACACAATTTTCACACATTTTAGCATTGCTGAGCTTGAATTCGATATATGGCCAACAATCGTAGCAGAAATGAGATTTGTTCAATATGCTCATCGCATACGCACAATATAAGACCTTGCATGCAAGAAATAAACAATTTACCAAAAGTCGTCAACGATACAGCCACTGATATGGCCCCAGATTAGAACGACACATGAACTATGAATCCCACAGTCGTAAGCATATAGCGAAGTCAGAGTAATTCCACATCTGCTGCCATTACCACTAGCATATGTTACAGCGTCTCACTGCTTCGAGGTCATATTTTGTCGCTGCATATTTTTCTGCTCTAAATGACTGAGATAATTAATAATAATTAAAGCAGATTCTACGCAAAACTTTACGCACACTTCTTAGCAATATTTCGACGCGCAGTGAAACGCTATTCCCGCAACGTCTTGTTTGCGATGCCGTTTAAATGTGCACTTTTGGCATGCCGCGTGTAATGGTGATCTCGAATCAGTTCGATTACAAAAAAGCTTACTTCTTCGAAGCAGTGGTACTACTATCTAAGACTTACAGCGGCACGCAATAACATCAATGTGTCATCCTGTTAGCAGCATTGCCGAATCGATGAATAGCGTCACCAACAGTAGAGTCCAAACTTTCCAGCGTATTTCTATCGTTT
>JPKZ01002585.1:235706-251572 GCA_000803305.1 Toxocara canis | reverse complement strand
GCAGACGTAAACGCTTTTATGTCAGTTTCATACGATCAGGTTTTACGAACTTCAAATGCTGTATAAGGACGTTTATTCATGCGACAAAGAACCGTGTAGTTGATCGCATGCAAGTTGTGTGGCAATGGGGAATGCAGAAAGTGAAAATGTTCGCGTGATAGATTCAATTATTAATCTCCAAATTTTTTGACGTCATTTGTTTGGTGTATAGAAAAAGAGACAATTTGTTGACAGATTATTTATCGGGAGATCATGCATCAGCTATTGAGGAGAGGTAGGCCAGTGATTGCTGAAATAACGAAGTGAGTGTATACATTACGGAGTGCACGTGATATGTGCACTGTTCACTTCAACAAATCGCTTTTCCATATTTCTACTTTCTAGTTGCGTTTCGCTTTGTGCCCTCAAATTACACCACCTGTCCTCTAAATTGTCACTCTGTACTCTGTAGAGTGTACACTGTACACATGGAGATATCAATGTATCCCACTTTTCGTAAATATGCCTATATCGATATATCCCTCTTTGCCCAAATATGCCTATGTCTTCCTTTTGCGTCTTAAGTATAAAGTCGATTTTGACGATCTTTCTTTGAGCTCATTACTAAATTAACGTCTGTCTTCAGAAGGGCGTCTTCTTGTTTACTAGCTCAGGTGTGCTCGTTACGAGCCCTTTGATGGGTTAATGTCATTGTCTTTCATATATTATGTTGCCTTATCATCTCAGTTTATTTAGGACGCTTCTTCTTGTACTTATGATAAATTCGTGAAGTATTGAAGAAATCTAGGTCAGTCAATTGTGGCCGCACGTGCTGTTGCGTTTTTAATAGAATTGTTTTTTGGCACATTATTAAAGATTTGAGTATCTGTATGCTGCGATCATAAATATAAGCACACATGGGCGCTTCCTTTCAGCATGTTTTACGCATCTCGTGCTCATTAAATAATGGCTCGAAAATAGGACGTAGGTATTTCCGTTTTCTTGTCTATGTTTTCATTTTCTTTCCTCCTTCAACCCCCCTCCTCCCAATTTCCCATCTTTTTTTACGTGCTTCCTCAAAATCGCAATTCACAAAACTCGTTGTGGCAACGTCATATTTGTTGTTCTTGTAAATGCGTATCGGGTCGTCTCAACTACGAAGTTAGTGTTATGAAGTTTGATGGATATGATCTACATCCGATGTTCACTTCCTGTTCTCTACTGCAAACCAGTCATCGATCTTAGCAGAGTTGTGCTCCCTTAAAGGGCAAAACAATTTGGTGCGTTACGTTGGTCGGCTGGTGAGTGGAGGTGAAGTTGATGGGAAGTACGTTTTGCTGACGAATAATCGCACGTTACAATTCCACAATAGAACTGTACGATAGGCCCCAAAGAAGCACTCCTTATATAGTAGGTGATGCGTGATTTCACTGGCTGGGGGGATATAGAGTTTTAACAAAACTGAGGAGGGAAGAGGAGGCTAAGGAGGGCGAGTCCCGATACACACCCTGGCGTTGAAGCAACTGTGCAGTACGGAATTGTTAAGATCAATTACTAAATATTGCACATGCCAACCTCACAGTGCGCATTTTGATATGGTTGCATTTCACATTCAGCGGGTCGAATCGTAAAATGGGTTAGCGCGCATTTTCACCGATTGGATTGTCTAGTTGATCGGATGCCTGGATGTTACCGGACTGCGTAATTATAGCCTCTTGATGGGCAAGTTGCTCACCAGATCGGATGTGGTGCCAGCCCGTTGACCACTTGTTTTTATTCTTTTATGCCGACAAAGAAGACTATTTTTCTTCACACGAGAAATAAATGTATTGTTCTGTACCAAGATTTGTTGATTTAGAGTAGGTTATGCAGTAACTTTTCGTCGTAGTATTCTCACGTTTTCGATGCATCCATACCTTAACCATTGGCTACGGCATAACAAAATCACCACTCTTTCAACTTCAGCGCCAGCCCAGGCAGTTTTTACGACAGTGGAAAATGGTAATAAATAAATAACCGTTAGATACAGTAAGCGTTTGGATATTTAATGTTTGGATATTTATGTTCGGATATTTAATGTGGGTGAAGCTTCGGTTCTACTGGCCAGCAAATATAGCCGTTGCACGTTTCCGTCACGGCAAACTGCAGACTTGAACTAATATTGACGTATCATGCTTCTTCGTTATCTTCTATATAGCGTTGATGTATCGGCCGACGACCATTCGCCAGTTCAAATGAAGATGGGAGGAGGAAAAGTTTGAAGAAGGTTGGGTATTAAATGAAGTAGCCCATGTAGCAATCGATTCTTCTCAAGGTAGCACGATAGATATGATGCTAACTGTTATTGGCTTGTTAAAGTTCCTAGCATTGCTTGATTAATTTCTTCTCCGAAGTTTGAATTTGTTTTAATCGCCAAATAACAATAGAAGATAAAGCATCAATTTCCTTTGGCTGCCTAACATTTTCTCGACAAACCCCGCACAACGTAATTCTTTTCATGGACAATCTTTCACAGATGATCTGTACGATTTATGGAGTGTGATTTTTTGTAGGTTTGTCATTGTGATAGATAGTTCACATGGGATGTGATGTGTGTCCGATTATACAGCTGTGCCATATGTGAGCACATCAGCATCATCGTTTCCAACTTCCGCACGACCTCTTTTCATGTCTCGCGTCTCGCTTGACGATATTAACTAGACTTTCTGGGTTATCTTAATATAGATAAGCTTCTCATCACACGCTCTCTCTTCATTTGTCTTTTTACTTACCCACAGGCCAACTTGCAATGTTTCAAGTCGCATGCTTTGAAAATTTTGTTGCAAACTCTCATTAGAAATAAACTCGATCAGCTGAAAGCTGTTCATGATGATAAGCGCTCTCGTTGCTGTATTGTATCGGACTAAGTTTTTGCCATCTATACAAGCGATTGTTAAAGCGGTTTTCATTAAGCCTTAAATTCAAACGTTCTACATTTGTAGCATTTCGGGTCTAATTTCAGGGCTTGATTAAAATAGAGCGAACTTATGGGGTGGCCTCATCGAGGATGGGGGCAAATTTCTTCAAACGGCTGTATTGAGGTAGGGTAGGGGGCTAGAGTGAGGGAGAGAGGGAGAGAGAAAAAGGAAGCTGAACGCGAGGGCACCAGATTTATGTGTTGTCTTGGCAACCGCTTATGCAAGTGACAAAACTTCTGGACAACATCATCAGATTTGTACTTTATGATATAAAGGTCACCGTTGGTTATTATAGCGTTCCATTTATACGACAAAAATCGTTGTGAAAGATGTTCCAAGCGTACTACTTAACAGTACAATCATTTTAGTTTAGTTATAGGAGCGGGAAGTTTCAAAAAGTTCACTTGTAGGTTATTCTGGAAAATTCGGAAGTGCACTTGTAGATCCTCTGGAAAACCAGCTAATTCAAAGTCTTTTTTCAAACCATACACGAATAAATCAAACGTTTATGCTTTCGTTTTACAAACTACTTCCGAACTTGAGAGATATCCTATACCTACCGCCATTCTGCTGTGTGAGGTTGAAGTCGTTAGCAAAAGTTATCTCCTTTGGCCAAGCTGGTATCGGTATTCCCTAGTGCGTACCCATACCAACACTGAAAATGGACTTGTTTCGCGATATTTACTGAGTTATTTGGAACATCTGAAGAGAAGATAGCTGTGCGTTTTCAGTGAACGCTGACCGACCGCGTTCTGAAATTGTGCGAATCTAGAGGCACAGTGTTGCCGATAATCTATGACCGGCAGGCGATAATCAAATTTACTTATAAGTTTTTCGAGTTGCCCAATCGCTGATAGTTATTGGATACTGAAAGCAGTTAACTGTTAAAATGTGACTGATTTTCAGAAGGAATACGGTCAGATTAGCTGAGGAACTGAAGAGTGAAGAGATCGGTTTAGGAACGAATTGGTGATAGAGACGCGTATTGGGTAGTGATGTTGTAGTGATGTGCAATGAACGGGAGTGATGGCTGTAGCGAAATTGTTCGGTGAGGAACGCACGTCTGATGCCGTCTATGCGGTCTATCTACGCAAAGTACGATACGTATCGCCTAATCGATACGAAAATGTTACAGTAAGTGACTTCTTCATTTGTTGCCTTTCACTCATAACTAAGTTGATAGGTGGTAACTAGTTGATAGTAATATTGACAACTAACAGATAGGTAGGTGGAGGAGGGAAAGTCGAAATAAACAGTTTTTGTCCATCTACAATTGTCGTCACGTGAGACCTTTTGTTAAAGGTTAGTGATGGTCTTATCCGAGCTTTTCTGCTTCGATCCCAATAATCCACCTTCATATTAGCAAGCGAAAACACAACAGAAGTGTATAGAAATTTGTTAGAATGCTCATAATGCTGAAATGCTGTTCTATTGTGCTTACCGCTAGGAAGCAGGAGCATCTTTTCAGGGTTTTCTTCTATGACAGATATTCTCCGTTTCATTTGCTTTTGATAACGCCCTAAAATGCGCCAGAAGTATAAAATCCATGTATATATATACATACATGTTTATAAATACATATGTATGTATACGTCTAAATTTGAACACTCTTAACATCTTGTATTTTTGACGCATCGTGTTCCAATACATACACTATATATATATATATAATATATATATATATGTATATATATATATTGTATGTATTGGAACACGATGCGTCAAAAATATAAGATGTTAAGAGTGGTCAAATTGAGAGGTTTTTGGTGGACAATTGATGGAGGTCGCAATTAGGGATTTGACACTTTTACCTTCCATACAAACTTCACTAAGCTGTATGGTAAGGACAGCATATATATATCGTCACATTTTAAGTTTGGCCAACAATTTTGTCATATTGGCCATTCTTTTTTCCACTTCTCACCAGTTCTAGCCTTAACAATATGCTAAGAACGAACGTTTGAGTCAAAATGCATATTGTTTTTCGTCACTCATCGGTTAAGCTTGGTCACTGATAAGGCTTATAGGCGATTAAACAAGTGTTGCACGTACAAAATACCGATGATAAGGCGGGTGGAAAGTAAGGTTGTTCTCTACTTGGGTTTCCGAATCCGATGCATTAGACGCGATCAGAGCACAGACTTTTTCTGAATGCCATTTGAAATTTGCTTGCTCACTTTACACATTTTTCGCTTGTGCTTAACAATATTCGCATATCGTGCTTCCGACAGCTAGGTACCTCCGATGCTCGTTTTTTATTGCGTTCTGCATAAGCGACTCCAAGAAATTGTTGTCCGTTAAACGAAACTATCTGTACAGTAGAACTTAGGTAGGTGTACATACTATGCTTAGTGTTCCTTTTTTTGAGAAAAAGCAGAGGTCAGTTTCAAAATTTGAGGGATTAACCCCGCAGCAAGCAGATTGACAAGCACCGAAAAAATTAAGTTTCGGGGAATTTCGGAAGGTTGCAAGAAAAAATTGCCTCCTGATGGGAAGGTGCACTTGCTGCTTCCACCATTGATAAGCGCGGATGCTAGTGGAGGACGGATCTTCCTCTCTAACAATTTTCATCACCTTTTCATCCCTACTCCCCACAATATGCTTATCCTATTTAGCCCTCTAACAAATCCCCTTGTTGATGTGAAGTGTGAACATATACGCAGCTGAGATGTCCGCTGTGTAGCATTGGTCGATGCGAATAGACTCATTGCTTCCTTTGATTGTACTAAATCTTTCACAGCTACTTTTCCTTCAGTTCCGCATAGAACTGTCGTTTTTGTCGGCATCATCCCTGCCAAAAACTAATTTCTGCTTTATTTCCCATGTAACATCAGATGCATTGTGTCCATAGGGTAGTTTTGGAATAATTCTCTCTCATACTATTTATATGTAAATCCACATTCATGTGCCCAGAGTTTCGTCGCAGTTCCATATTTGGCGTTTGGCGCGGTTTTTATGCTAGACTGTGATACCATCCGCTGAATTCGATGCTTGATATTCGACGGATGGGCGACTGACGCATTTAACGGATATTGTTTTCCAACAAATGGCAAACTTTCGTCCACAAGAAGTTCTGATCAATCAAAATTGATTGCACTCTTTCAAATAATTGAATTTTAACGTATGATGAGTCAGCGCGCATTGTAGTGAAAAGTACCTAGGTAACGTTTGAGTCAGATGGTTGAACTGTTGATCATATCTGTGGTCAAAAAAAACACATTGAATTTAAAGTGTTGTTGATAGTGTTTCATCATGGAATTTTTGTTTTATTTGCGAAGTTTTTTTGAGCGCAAAATTTATAAAAAACCCACCGATGTAAGTGTACGTTTTAATTTGCTCTCCACAAGTTAAATGAATTTTAAAAAAAACATGAAAAAGTTTTCGGCGATGGGTATAAAGCAACGTTGACGGACGCATGAAGAGGAATACTGAAGTGAAGTGCAAAAATCGTTGACTCGTTAGGTGGTTCATTTTTCGCTCGAATGTGTTCATTATTTATAATTAGACCTCTTTCGAATGTGCTCCATATTGAACTTGCGTTTCCTCCTCTTTCTTTTTTGAACGTATTTTACCTTCTTATACGCCCTTTTAAACATGCTAAGGCGCACTTCTTTGCAGTTATTCGCTGTGCGATTTTTCTTTTAACCTTGATCCACTAAGAAGATACATATGTGAAACGCTGTCATTGATCATAACGCTCTAGCAAGATTTCCTCCTACAGCGCTGTAGTTCAATTCATCCCCTGTTGCGAAGTTACTGCAATTGAAAAAAAAGAGAATTGCGCTGTATTGTTATAACACCGCACAGCAGGCTCGAATCGTTCTGTCCATATCTTTAGGACCGCAAACTCGTTTTGGTCCTCCCGTTCCGTAATTGTAATTGTTTACAACTTCGTGAGCTGCTCGAACGTTTATTTTGTTTACATTATCTTCAGTTGTGGTGTCGGCGATCAGGCGTGCTTAAGGGCGTCAATCGTTGTTTTGAATGTGTATGTATGCGTACGTGCGCGTATGCGTACGCGGTCGTGTGTATGCGTACGTGCGCGTATGCGTACGCGGTTGTGTGTACGCGTACGTGTACATGTATGTGCGCGTACATATGCGTGCGTGTAAATGCATACGCGTGCGTCTGCGTCTGGGTGTGCGTGCGTGTGTGTGTACGGGTGTGCATGTGTGCGTTTTTGACTGACATATGTTGTGCTTTTCAAGGTAGTTTGGAAATGTTTGCGTTTATAGAATATTTATCTTATATATCGTTTTCGAGTGCTATCGAAGCAAGTCCACGGAGGTCCCTATATTTTGGTGTTATCCTTGCTGTGCTGCTGTCCGCATTTGCATAAGCGAACCTCTGGTTTCAGATCCCCATATTCAAAATCGAAAACCTGTTAGAAACGACGAGGTTCGCTGAGATTGCAGCGCATAGAAACGTGTTTCATCGTTATTTATGTTAACTGGACTTCCACACGATTCTCGTATACTTTACAATATTACTTTAATTGTTGAGAAAATTTTTCAAGAAATTCTCCTTATTGCTGTAATACCGATACATGAAATCATCTTAATGACGAGAAATCTAGTCAGAATTAATCTCTGCAAAAAACCGTCTTTGACTGATTTAGCATAATAAATGTGTGTGATTCGTTGAAATGAAATATTTTGACGAAACGATTGCAGCGTTATCGACCGCTTGATACGGATGAACAACAGTTGATGGCACCTGAATTGGCCGAAGATCACCTCCAGTGGGAAACCATTCGTGAACGAGTGATACGTGCTGGTAGCGTCGAAAAGCTCGTGGTGAGCCACTCGTATACGTTTTATTTATCGACTGGGGGATTGGTAGGGTGAGGGAGGGAAAGAAGACTCGCAATTTTCAGGCAAGTAAAGAAGCGTGGGTGAAGTCAAAATTTAATAACCAAAAGTTGGAAGAACAGAATTTTTTAAGAGCTATTGAAGAATAATCGCTCACAATCTTATACTGTCAGCATCACGGCCTATACCACATCTACCTTTTTATTGGTCGTAGTTATTTGCAGATCGTTTCTGTTTTTTAGGACTTTTGTAGCATTTTGCTAAGTGAGATATCGAGGAGGGGGGGCTTTTTGCGATTTGCTAATTGCTTAGAGAAGGGGACGAGATAGATGGAAAGGGAGAGTGCGATGTACAAGTGCCCAGTGAGCTACTCTTTTTAAGCCGAACGGTTTGTTCAGTACCTTATTTTAAAGGAATGCCTCATCGGTGGCGATAACATGATGGATTCTCGGCATTTTAACGTTTTCTTCGCCACCTATCGAGCGTTTTCGAATTGTCCCGTCGTGCTCGATCTTCTTCTAAATCGCTACGATTCATTAGAAGACGAAGAATTATCCGACTTGGCAAACACTGACTCCATCACTATACAAAAGTCCTTTTTTAATTCTTTTTCTAATTATTAAGAACTTGATGTTGAAAGAACAGAATGTTCGCAACAATACTTAACTGTTCTGGAGTTCTCAATTCTCTCCGTCAACAAATTTGGTTCCTTTGATAGCTCCTCCAGTGGAATTTCCGGTGAAAAAAAACTGAAAATAACCAGGGCGAAGTTTCAAAACTATTTGTCATTTCTTGTTTAGTGCACGAGGAGAAGAAGAATTTCCACAATGCACGCCACTGTGCCCTTTATTTATTTAATACGAAAGGGAATGAATGCTTTCGAAATGTGTATATCCCATTTATAGTTCACTGCAGAAGCGGTCCGCGGTCATCAAACTATTTTCAAAAGCTTAATTTTGGGGAAATAAAAGAGCTACGTTGTGCACTGCAGTTGGCGACTAGACAAGGTGCTTAGTAGTTCTTGAAGTCATCATTGCTTTATGTCCCTTTTATAGACAATGTGGCCGCGTTGCATTTACGAAGGGCATTATAGTAGCGTCATGTCTGCATATATTGTTTATGTGCACTCGTGTTCGGTCGTTTCGATCGTGGTATCGAAGAAGTCAGAACCATAAAATTATGATATGTGCTTTGGCGGCGCGATCTCTGTGTTACGGCTATCATAAACTATCCTCAGCTGATAGACATTCAGATTTTATCCAAACCAACGACTCGTACCTTTTTTTTTCTCTACTAATGATTCAGTTTAATAAAGTAAGGGTAGCTCGAACTGTTAAGAAAAATTGTCAGTTTTATGCACACATTTTTCGAGGTTGATGAATCAGTCTGAAGATGTTTTTTAAGAGACGACCTTTTGTGCGGATTATAAAAACCGACTTTCATATCTGAACGTTCGCTAGTTCCCGAGTTGAAACTGGCAGAGAGGCGGAAACGCCTAAGTACGGCGTTGCCACAATTTTTTTTTTTTTGCAAATTGCTGATTCGCCTGAGCTCATAAAAATGAACATTTTTAGTGGACACTTCGTACAAGCGGTAGTGTCCACTAACGGTAGTGTCCATTAACTGTGATTTTCCATTGTCTGTGTGCGTTTTAAGGAACCGGCCGGTCTGACAGATGATGTCTATCGCGCAAACTCCGTCACACACATTCTCACTTGCTGAATATATTTTTTACGGATCCTTATAGAGCTGCAATAGACTTCCGGATTTGCTGCTGTAGACTGATATATTTTTATTATTTTTTCCAGCCTCGTAGACGCGATTTATTTAACCAAAAAAAAAGCTGAAAATTATATGTTACGAGTCTGCCAAATCACAATTGCTGACAATTTTGGGAATCCTTCAAAGCACGAGATTTTTATGACCCCATTTCCTTTTCGCATCTCTAGAGGTTTTTGATCGAAGCGCTTCTCCTGTTTTTTTGTTTTTTTTTTCTGTGTGCGCCAATGATGCGGTGCTTAATTTAGTTCGATTCGTTCGGTTATACTCTGCTGGATGGATATGTACCCCGAAGATTTCTATGAGCCGAATACCGACTTTGTCTCTCTCGTGCGACTTACTGACTTCGCACGATTGCACAAAATTTCCGATATTCGCTCAAAGGCACGGCGGTTAAGGGATACCTATAAACGAATTGCAGCCGAAGGAGGTCTTGTTGGTTAGTTTTGCTCAGCTTTTAAAGGCGAGCAATCCTATTATACCAAGATGAATTTGCTGTGGAAGGGTCATTGCCGCAGTCATTAAAGATGCGCCAAATCGTTTCGGCTACATATGTAAGATGATCATATAAAAGTGCTAATGTTGCTCTCTTCGTTATATTCAGCGCAAAAACAGTGCTGCAATTTCGTGGAGGCATTTTCTTGTTACATGGCGGTCTGAATTTTGCCTTCGTCCACATATTTTGAAAGGGTTCTCATAGTGTAGACTGAACTTGCTGGTTTTCTCGAGATAGGTAATCAAGTTTAGGGCGGCGGTTTTCATGAACTTCTATAAAGCGACATTTTTCTTGTGCGACTGCTCTACGATATTTCTCTGAAGTAACTCTGGGGCGATATTTCGCTTAAGCGACTTCAGATCGATGTATTTCTTTTGCCATTGTAGAGCGATATCTTTTAATCAGCCCTACAGCGATTTTCTTTCTAAACGACTGTGGAATGATATTTTTTTGTCATTCTGAGACAGCTGTGCGGTCACTTAAGAAAAATCCCCGGCGATCTTTTTCCTAAGTGACTTCAGAGTGATGTTTACCTCAAGCTGCATTGTAGCAATGTTTTTTCGTGCGACTATACTGCGATATGTTTCTTAGGCGACATAAGACCGGTATTTCTTGCATTTTTTAAAAGTAGGTCTTTTTCTTAAGCTCTACAGCGACTTTTTTTCGGCTGTAGTACATTTCTTTTTCTGTAGCAGCTTTTTCCCAGGCAACTATACAGATATACTCCGCCTAAGCGGTTACACAGCTGCATTGTTCATGAGCGGTTGTAGAGGGTATTTTCTTTAGCCGACTGTAAATCAATTTTTTAACCGACTATAGAGCAATATTTTTCTTCTGCAACTTTAGAGCGATGTCTTGTGCAGTTGTGCTCCGTTATTTTTCTAAAAGTAATTTATCTTAAACGACTGTTGAGAGCTATTTTTCTTGAATGACTGTGTAGTGGCATCGCTGTCTGCATTTATGCTTTTAAAATAAAAGCATCTCATGTTCCTTTCTGTCCTCTCCTATTTACAACCCTTTACCTATGTAGTGTCCAAAAAACATTTGTTGCATCTTTGTATTATACATTCTGAA
The DNA here is from genome assembly GCA_000803305.1 of Toxocara canis. Lineage (NCBI taxonomy): Eukaryota > Metazoa > Nematoda > Chromadorea > Rhabditida > Toxocaridae > Toxocara > Toxocara canis. Next base: position 240,476 of record JPKZ01002585.1, on the reverse strand, counting down.
TTCCCTACCTGTTCCATCTGCATACGTGGACGTTAACGTTAGAGGTGCTGCTTGAAATCTTAACCATTTGAAACGGAATGCGAATTCGCGTTATGCTTGAAATATGGTCGTTGCAAGAAGAAGAAGAACCGAAATGTCTTTAAAATGAAGCAATCAAAAACGTTGCAGCTCAGATTCCATCAATGGATCAGTACGTATTCAGTCATGGATATGATCCGCATGATTATCTCAATTGCTTGGAAAGGGCCAAAATGTTCGATGTTGGTAAAGAGAATTGTGTTCAAATCGCCGAGCAGCTCACATTTTGGGACGCTGTGAGATTTTCAATGCTTCTTTATCATTGTTTAAAACGGACTGGAAATGATAGAGAGGTGGCGGGTTCGCGCTGATCAGTTTTTCTCTTTTTTTCAGTAGAGAATTCATGGAAGGAATTGTTTTTCTCGATTCTACTCGTAATTGTGTTTAGTCCATTTCTAATTCGATTAGTTTCGTCTTTTATAGTTGTAACAAATTTTGTTGTCCACAGACAGTGATTGTCTTAAACTAAAAGCATTGATGTTCACAACATATTGAGTATACTGTGATCGCTTCGAAGAACCAAATTTTATGGACAATTATTTTCCACTCATTACTTTTTTGGAAAGCTATGAGAAAAAAAGAAAACGCGAAATTAAAATTTATTCCTTGAGCATTCGACGTTCGTGTTGCGTTCCAATAAGGCGAAAGCCTGTACTACTTCTTTTTCCCAAATTTTTTCTATCCCCTGCGTCTTTATTTTCCTGGTCTCAGTCTTTCCGACTCGCGTTGCGAATTTTCTTTCTGTTGTTTTTTGCCTTCTATGTCTTGCATTGCTTTTTTTTTCTGAGGCGGCATGTAGTTAGCGTTTGTATCATATGTTTCGACGCTGCCGCTTATAATTCTGCAGTATACAGGCATTAATTTTTAGGAACTGTTCAAACAACTGTTACCCCAGCAGTGCCAAGGGTGTGTTTGGTCGAGAAGGCGTAAGAAGGGTCCTGAAGCAGTCTACAGTGTTCGTGCGACCATTGATCAAGTAATGAATACTGCCTGTTAAATATAGTTATCTATAGCGTATCTGTAGTACTTGTTATTTTAAAGAAGAGAGTTTATTTAACAGTCTAGCAGATGAGCAATGCTTGTATAGGCTGTTGAAAAAAATAACGATCTCCTGGTCCTGTTCGCAGTACTGCGATACTTATTAAATATAAACATTGTTTTTCTCAATGATGTCACACATTGCTTCTCACGATCCGTTATTTTCGCGAACGATTGTTGATTGGGTTGGCAGTTCAGCTTTCAGATAACAGTCAATTGTTATTTCTGTTTTGTACGAATTCATACTACATACTACAGTTTATCTCTGTTATAATATCTCCGTGAAAACTCCACCTGAAGACGTTTATGCCTTTGACTAGTTAGTTAGTTTCCAAAGAGCGTGCTGTAATGAGGGTTTTTTCTGTGCTTATTTTTCTAACATATCGAATGCTGAAATGACACTACATATTTTGATGCACGATTAGTAATGAAAATGAAGTTTGTAGTTTAACGCCGTCTCAGAGCGCGTTATGACAAGTATCGTTCTGCCGGAGTGTCGAGCTGAATTTCGTTCCAAAATTATTTCCAAGTGGATCGATATTGCTCGGGTTTGTTTGATCTTTAATATAAAGTTGATTTGGAAATATCGCTAAGTCTTGTTTTCAAATAAGAACATTAAATGATATTTGTAGCCGTTAGGCAATAGCAACGAAAGTATTGTATAATAAACATAAATACTTACTTACATCACTTTACGACTTGAAACATCTAGTTAGGAAGATTTTCTCTTTGATCATCTCGATCTTAGGGATAAAATCGTACAGCATCCTGAAAATCTTTTATTGTTCCGGTTTGCCTTTAAAAGTAAGCTCACTTCATTCGGCCAGAAGGTGAGATGTTGATTCGTTGAGATCTGCATGTGTGCTTGACTTCGTGCACTGCACTGATTTTGTTCAATTTTGTTTCGTTTTTTTTTTTTTGTTTCACTCGTAACAAGTGAAAAATGGATCGGATTTGTAACAGTATGTTAGGATAGCGAGTTGGTTGAAGGTGTATTTCGTAAGTCAATGATTGCTTGACTTTGATGCTGGGTATTTGCATAACTAGCTAATAATTTCAGGAGTTGAGGGCACTGAAAAATTTCTCATCACTGAAGGCAGTCTTATCAGCTCTTCAATCAGAGCCCGTTTATAGGTTGAAGTCAGCGTGGGCGCATGTTCCGAAGTAAGTGTTTATTTCGTATTAATTAAAAAGGAGTATCGATAACGGTGATTTTAAAAACTGCATGTGGCAGTGGTTGGTGGAGCGTGGTAAGGGTGGCCGCTGATTTCCAAAGGTAGGGAACTCTGGTCGCAGGATTTTATAAATATGAAAAACCATTTGAGGAGGGAGTGCTAATCGCCAAAAACCGCTGGGAAATACTGTTATTTGTGCTAAATGTGTTGAAAAAGATAGTTACGAAATTTTTGCCAAAATGTCTGAAGAGTGATTGTTTGATCTCAATTTTGATCGTTTAGTGGTTCGATGGCTCAGTTCCATGAGTTGGCATCCATATTCGAGACAGATGACGACGGCGAAGAGCGACGTGCAAGACGGATTCTCGATGAGGTGTGTCAGTGAGTGAGCGCTTCTCATCACCCTCACCATATTTCACTCCTGTTAAATTTACTAGTGTATGTTTTGCGGGAGTCGCCTAAGAAATAGTTAGAGCATAATCGCTATTTTGACGAGTATTTGTTATGCAGGATATTTGGCTGTCACTTATTTTGCTAAGACAAAACTTAACCAAGTCGAAATGTTTTGAATGATAGAACCACGTGAGTCTAAAATTGAATTTGGATAATAAAAGGACATAATAAATGTATTATTTACAATCTCGTTGCCTCTGTGTTTTGTTAAGGACAAATAATTGGACTCAAATATTGCATTGGAGGTATTTCCCGACTATTAAATGACAATAACTCGTCGAGAGGCGATCATATGACTGTTTCTTCTTGTTTACCTTGTCTTAAGCATATGTGCTTCGTCTCTGTTATCTGTGTGTTATGCTGAGTATTTGCCTATAGTGTCTTTGTAGTGTTTACTTCAACCTTTTTTTGCAGGCGAGGTGCAAACGAAGGAATATCACTGGTCTTTGCTTGTGCCGATTGTTTTCACCTATACGGTGTTTTTTTAATCGATTGATTATGTCTGGTTTTATGATGACCAAATCTTTAGGAAGGAACGGCGAAAAGTTCACCGCTTAGACGTCCTCAGCTAATCCAGAATTGCCGCAGAACGAAAAGCGACGTAAATTTGGCCGAGTCGCAAGGAACGGTTCCTTATTTGGGCAGTTTTTTGACCGATCTGGCCATGATCGATCAAGCGCACCAAGATTTCACCGATGGTTTGTTCCCATTAGCTTCCAACGTTGGCGGCAAAATAATTTCAGTTTTTTTTTTTTAAATCCCTAAACCATTAGATTTCGTAGCCTCTTGTTTCAGTATTCATTAAAGACATTCCCAAACATTCCCTTTTTTCATTTATATGAAATTTCGGTGTTAATCGCTGAAGAATTTCCGTGTACCAAGTGAGTTTTCATTGAGATTTGCACATTAGCGTGAAGGGCTCGTCTGCACATACCGTGCTGACTGCCAACGCATTTTATTTTGTTTCTTATGTGCTCGCGGTCGTTCACGTCGCTGCGCCAATTTTTTTTTCATATGATTACTGTGTTGTAGCTTTCTCAGTTAGATGCTTGCGAGCTTCACTTTGGCATATATAAATATCACTCTACGTTTAGTGTTCAATTCTGTAGTGCAGAAGTGGACATTAGATTTTGAGTTTTTGTACGCGAACTCCTCATTCGAATTTGGCATCAGGACTTCAAGTTGTGCACTTAGAAAAATTTCACTCATCAGTGGAGTCGTTTTACTAAGTTCGTTACTTTCGAATATGTTCTCTAGTTTAATTGTCGGCGAAGAACGCGTCTTGTTATTGATTGTCATCTTTTTTTATGCTGGCCAAAATAAGGATTTTTATAGAAGCATGCATATGCAAATGAGGATAATTTTTAAGGAGGAAATTTCATCAACGTTTTGAGCGTTTTTATCGATGGAACACTCTTATGCATATTTGGAATAGTGCTATGCAGATTTCAGATGGTCTGATCAATTTCGAAAAGAGGCGCAAGGAGTTTGAAGTGATTGCCAAGATTCGATTATTTCAGTCGGCATCACGTGCATATAGCATACCGATGGATCCAGCATTCTGCTCCTGGTTTTACTTCTTACCGGCTCTTGACGAAAACCACTGGTAAGCTTTTCCGTTTTGATCATCGGGGGTGAATAACTCGCTTATATCGTAGTGTTTGATAAGATATGAGGTGAACTATGCTTCCTCCATGGTATGGTAAAGGGGCGGAGTCTTTGAAGACAGCTAACAAATTACCAACTTTATGTTTCAACGAAGAAACGGACAGAACCAAAATGAACGACAGGGAAAGTGCAGAAACAACCTGAAATGGCAATAGAACTGCTGGGAGAGTGTTTTCACTACGGTAGAATTGCTCTCGATTTAAAAGGATTTGACCCGTCCGGTTTCCAAATTTGTATTACTTTCGTCTTTGGTTTCTTCAGATGACCCTTTTCCGTCCTTCGTTAGTGAAATAACGACATTGATGATCACTTTAAGAAGCAAATGCTTTCACCCCTTCTCTTTTCTTTTCCTCCCCCC
>JPKZ01002585.1:223134-235655 GCA_000803305.1 Toxocara canis | reverse complement strand
CATCATCAAACGCTGACGACATCAATGTTTTGCGTTCTTCATGAACGCTAATTTTTCAGTTGCTAAAACTGGATAACAGTTTCGTTTGATAAAATGCTCGTTGCGTATTTTTCAGCTTCGCAAGATCACTAGAAGTAGAGCGCCCATCAACTATGCTGTCAGAATGCAAAACGAAAATGCTATCAAATCCAGCCTCTAAAATGTTCGTTTTTTTTTCATTAATTTTCATTCATATATCTCTCTTTCTCACCATTTGTTTTTTTCTATCGATAACTAACGTAATGCGAATGAAGCAAACGTTAGTAACACTACGATGGAATGCGACCATCTTGAATAAGAATGAATCATAATACACTGTTGTTGTTTTCTTCGGGCAGTTTTTTTTTTAATTGAGTTGAATTTTTTGCACTTAAAACAATTCATAGAGAAATCGCAAGAACTTAAAACATTTAATTAAAGAACAACGCAGCAAACATTTACGATCAGCCGTATGACCTCTTTAGGAACAATCGAAACAATAACGTTTTGATTTAGAGTCCATGAGAAGAAATGAAGAAATATTAGAGGCACTAATTATCATCATTGTATTCAATTCGGCAAAAATTTCTTGCCATCCACATGCGAACTTTTTTGCGCATCCGACAATTATAACCACTCTCGATATCGTTAGTGCCGATAGCAAAAATTTCACTCAAACGAGTTATTCTTTGTTGTCAGCGAAGCGAATCTTTTTTATTTTCGGTTTATTTCGATTGCTTTATTTATTCTTCGGTAGAGTGCTGCAACAAGTTTAGCGTCATCTAAGCAATTCATGCACGAATTAGCAAGTGTATAGTCAAGCATATTGTCACGTTTTATCGTTTAGTCGATTTGGGTGTGCGTTTTGCCAGACCATGTGACCGTAATGAAGAAACACAAACAAGAGAGAGATTCAGCATATTTTAGTATTTTAGCTTAGCCAAAAATTTTATTCCAACGATCAGACTCTTTGTCAGCATGGGAATGTCTCGACGAAATGCGAGCAGGAAATGATCAGAAAACGTTTACTTGCTTTTTAATTTTTCTATATTTTTTGCTCATTACAAAATCACGTTGTAAATCTTTTGAGTTCAGCTCCACCCGGCTATCGGTCAAATTTCTTTAAATTTAATTGATTACTAGAATTGTGAGTTTGTACATCTCGATATTAGCTTTTATTTGAAGGCGCTAGATAGCACAAGCCACTTCTGCCCTTCCTCCTTCCCATCTCAATGAATTCCCGTCCCCATTTGAGACATGAAATGGTGTACTTTTTAAGGTTTGAATTTGAAGGATTCTGATGCAGCCGTAGTTGTTGCTGACTCGTTTTGAATTGTTCTCAGTAATTCTGTGTTCCCTTTTTCACGGTCTTGTGGTAATCGTTGCAAAGCCAAGTCGATGAGTAACAACTTACAGACTATGGCTGTGTTCGGCATACTATGTGTATCAGCAAAATTCACCTCTAGCACGTGCCAAACAGAATCCTACGAGAAGCATAGAGGCGGAAGTTTTTTGGAACTGATTATTTTGTTTCTTACGATAGGTATGATAGAACGTTTGTCACACTAATGTTCACCGACGGAACAAGAAGGGGCTACAGGGCGCTTTAAATTCGGCGTATTTTATATTGAGCTATTTGTGTAATGCATCCGTTTTTACCTTTGCAGTTAATTTTTCAAGGAATTTTTTTGCCGATTTAGTGAGCGGTGATTAAACGTACCCGCCTGGTAGCTTGTAATTGCTCTAGCGATTGCCTCTTTTAGAGCGCAAAACGTTTCTAACCATTTCTTAATCAGTTATTTTCAGAAATACTCTTTCACGTATTTTCGCAGTATCGAACCCGGATGAGGGTGGCAGCAGCAACAATAATGAGAATTCATTGGGTGGGCAGCTGTCGAATGACTCTGGCATTGCCACCGAAGATTCTTGGGCTTCTGAAGTAAGCAGACCGGTGCCGGATAAGTCTCCTATTTTTACGATTGGTCCCTTTGGAATGCACTGCTCTCGATCTTTCACCACACCTTCTACGCCTGCTAGCACTGTCTCGTGGAAAGGAGGTCAGTTGAATGACAGCTTTCGTTTGGTGCTTGTCAAGATCGCAAGTCAGTTGATGAGAAGTCAACATAAAATTGCTAACGTTTGAAGAAAGTATTTTTCGCCATTTTCAATTATTCGCCTCTCGTCATCCATCCCAAAATCTCAAAAACCTATATGGCCCGGGAATTGTGAGTTCGAGGCTCTCCAGTAGTTTCTTATGCATTATTGGCACACTCGTAAGTGTCATTAGGTAATCTAACTATGTCGGCACCAGATTTTAGCCTTCCACGTTCTCTGTTTTCTGGAAATTAATTTAGCGTAGATAATCACTTGAACGTATCAGTTTTGCGTTGACTTTTTATGGCGACTGGTACGTCCGGTGGTTCCTGCGTGGGCACCACTGAAACCACAGCTATGAAATTTGGTACCTTTAATTTGCACAGCATGTTCTTTTCCGGTGCCCAGTTACGTAGAAGGAGTTACAGATATTTAAGGTACTAAAAGATTCACATGAATCTTAGGAGTGGTCAGGTTTCATCTTCTCTCAGTCGTGTTTCAGTCAAACGAATCTTTATTTTCCAAACTTTGTTTCCATCTTTCTTTTCTATAATTCCCTTTTAATGAATGTCTTTCTGTTTTATACCTGTTCTTCTTTAAGTCTCTTTTGCTGATCTCACAATTTTTTTATATTCTCATGTGTCTTTGGAGCTGACCTCTGTGATGAATCGATGTCCTCCATCTGAGCAGGCCTTTCATGAAGAGTCATTCAACATATTTAGGCAGTGAATTCAGTCCAGGAGCCGTGTTTCTTCATCAGAGAACACCGAGCGGCTCGTCTAGCAAATATCCTAGCGACTCTCTTTCTCACTCGTCCACAGCAACTAACGATGCTCTCGTAAGCATTTTTATGCTTTTTGATCGATTCAGTTCTTTCATTCATTGATATACTGGTTGTTCCATTTTTATTTGTTTCTCTTTAGTTGCTTCACGCCTAAAGCCGAGCACCAAACATTGTATTTCGCTCCATTGAGCCGAGACCTACTACTGCTACGAGTTAGTACCAACAGACACATATGACTAGGGTGAAGTTTTCGTTGCAAAGCGAATTGCTCTTGATTACTATTTCGCTTTGGTTTGTTGTATTATTCTTTCGTTAAGTTCAATGAATTGGCGGACAGCCTCTTACGAATTTTCGCAAAGCGTTCACATGTGTTTGCGAATAATCTCGCGGTTATTTGTACGTGCCAAGATCGGTACATCTCGATTATCAGTTGAGGTGATTGTCTTTTGCGTATAATACTGTTTGTGCACAGAAGTTAGCGCTCTTTACTCTTCTGTACCACGTTTTCAGTAAACGTTCCAACTATTGTTTGGTGGGAATCCCTTTCACGAATCAAATTTTCGCTGACGGTGAGTGCGAGCAATAACTTCCGACCCGACTTTTTCGTCACGATTCCCCTCTTCCCGGCCAAGTTACTCCTCAGCGTCTCTCTCCTAGCGAATCGTTCTCACCCGTTTCATCTTCGTTCTATCCCTCCTCGCTTCCTCGTATCAAACAAAATTCCCGCTGCAGCTAAGAGCAGGTGTAAGTAGTGGTCCTATGTTCACCGAAATAATGCTTCAGGGATTTCGTCGATATCAACCAGTTCTCTCCAGTAATGGCTAGCAGTCTTCATAATACAATGCATACTGAGATATTTTGGATTATCAATGCACACACGCACGCGCACATAAACGAGGTATACCACACATACACACGCACACGCCACGCACAAACGCTCGCACACGATATCCATAAACACATACGATACCGATGGAAACCCACGCGATACGGATACAGACAAACACCCAATACCGATACACACATCCGGTACACACACACCCGACACGTACAAACACACACGCACACACGCACGCACACACGCACACATATACACATGCATGCACACACATACATATACGTACACACACAAATACATACATAAATACACACATATATATGCACACACACATACACATATACACATACACACACACAAACACGCACGCACGTACACTCACACATACACATACACACAAACAAACACGTATGCACACACCCACACACACATACACACGCAAATACACACGTACACACATACATACACACATACACAGACGCATACAGCATTCACCTTCATTTCAAAATTCTTGACAGCCTTTACGTTTCTTTCGTATGTTGCGGAGCACTGATCGGTGATAGTACACTCGAATCGATTGAATCAGTCATGGTTCTTTCGCCGACAAAGACAGATAATTTGCTGATCTGCTCCGCACATTCCCTTGTGGTGTAATTCTTTTCTTTGTGATGTCTCATTTAGGCGCAATTCAAACACGAACACGTTCTTATCGTCGAATTCCCTTTTTTACGTATTGCAAATGTCTATTTGGGTTATTTTCATTTTTGCGTTTTTTCCATATTTTTGCAGTTTTCCTCCCCCTCCCCTGCTTTAGCTCTGCACCCCTATAGTCGAACATGCTGTATTACCTCGAATAGAGCCTCATTCTCGACACAGTTTTGCCCCCTTCCCCTTCCGCCATAAATGCGGTGGAATACTATTTAATTCCATACTAAGGACGGCACTCAGCAAATGCTTGAAGAATAGTTGTCTCTCTCGATGTCATTCTTCTCTCCCCCCCCCCCTCCTTAATATCCTGAAACACCGCTTTTAAAAATTTGTGAGCTTCATAGCGTCTGAAAGTTTGAATCGAAAAATAAGTTTGATCGGTTGTGGTATTTGAAGGATCTGTTCCACCAAAAACTTCCATTTGGACGCTTGGCTTTCGTCAGTCATGTTGTGCTTGAAGACCTATTAAACTTGCGAAATACAATGAAAAAAATAAAAAATATTCCTGCCGTTGCCTTATTACTCACCTCTTCCTTTGCAAATTCCTTTCAAATATACATCATCTGTTCTTACATATCTCAAAGTCGAAAGCGCTATTTTTATCTTTGCCAAGTCTTCATTGATATTGCATGCATTTGGAAAGGCTACCATCGCTGATTTGGAAAAGCTACCATGGCTGAAGGTACACTCTCCGTACTTTAGGCAGAAATTATTGTAAAAGTGATGAGCTGTATGCGGTACTTTAAGGGGCTATTATGCATATCGTGAAGTGAGAATTTAGTTCTTTTCTCAGTTTAAATAGTTCTGGTTTTTGATTGTTCTAATTTTTTTCTTTGACATTTTCGCGTTGTTTTACAGTTCGCTTAACGTGCGTTCAAAATTAGAGATGTTGATTGGGTTTTTACCTACTATTATTCAAAATTAGAAATGCTGCTTCATCTTTGTTTTTAATCGGTTCTAGTCAATCAGACTATAGCTGTTCCTAGCGATGATTTTGCGGTAATAGAGACGAAAAACTGCCAGTTCGCAATTGGAGCTTCTGATGTTGCTAACTCACGATTATTTATAAACAGTGATATTTACAAATGGTCACGTAATCTAAACGGCCACGACAGATAAAAGCGAAATATCAATTCGTTTTGAAAGCCCTTTTAGTGCTACAAGACGAATAGCTCATCAGCTATTCGTCCTGTAGCACTAAAGCTGTTTTTCTGATGGCAGTTTATAAGATTTGCCAGCTTACAACGATTTGTCAATTTGGTGAATATTAATTAATTAATTAATTAATTAATTATTTGGTTTCTTAGTTGTTTGCGGCCTCAAATTCGAAGTCACTGTTATTGTCGTATGTGTACGAAACGCCTGCACCAACACAATGCGCAATTGCGATCCCAGATCGCACATTTACGTATTCTTCGGAAATTATTTATTTTCCCAGCTGTCGATATTATTTCCACGTTCGGCTGGGACCCTCTGAGCTAGACATCTGTTGAGTGCGCTCCTCCAGCCAGCCAGAACGGAATAGTCTCTTCTCGTATGGAACCTCTCTGTCACTCACATTTTGTCCTTTGAATTTCCTGAGTAGTAGGTCGCATTCCGAGAGCACTGGATACTTTCATGCATTTTGGCGTTACACTTTATCTTCATGTGTATGCGTGCAATTGTCCACATATCCGGTAATTCTATCTCGGAGGCCATTGAAACTTAATGTTATGAACTGTAATCGATATAACCTACACTTTAAGACCAGCTCTTCTGTCCGCTTTCAAATTCGTTCATGGACAGGGACAGGGGGGGGGGGGTAGTAATTATTCGCATTTAAAGTTGTGCGAAAATTTTGCTTACTTTTCAACCGGTCGGATTGCCTCTTCGGCCGGTCGGTTACGAAGTAAGTGGGAAGGGGTGCCAAGGAGCTGGCGTATACGCACTTTGAGGTGAAAATTCAAATTTCATCCAACTTATCATACAGATCCGCAAAAGTTGTGTTTTCCCAGCACCCAGCGGGTCGAATGTGCAGCTGAGCCCATCATAAAAATTCATATAATTTTGTAGCCTTTGTGAGGGGGACGTAAAGGTTCTCATGGGATAGTGAGTTGTTTTGAAATTTAAGAATGTTCGTGGACTGTAGATTATACCAGCTCCTCATACAAATCTACAAAATTTTACAACTCTTGCTTCAGTGCTTCCAGAATTGAAATTATCGTGCAGACGGGCAAGCGTTTTAACTTAACGCGCTGAAATGTTTTATCGTAGAGAATTTCAGTTATGTCAAGGTCGTTGAACAGCTAAGACGCGTGACGGTAGTTCTGCGTTTTTTTTTACCTTTGTTTAATTAGCCAATTTTAACAGTTTTCTCCTGTGACCTTAGTCGACAAGCTGGAACATCTGATTCTCGGATGCGTCATGTTTTCAGATCTTGAAAGCTTAGAAGATGTTATAGAGAGTTCTGCATTCCTTGGAAGTCTTGAAGGGAGTATTTTCGTCTATTAAAGGAGAATTTCCTCTTTGGTTTCCAGTAATTTTTGACAACATTTTTTTTCAGAACGGTGAATCAGTATCGCGACGTATAGCAAGCGCATCAGGTACAATGTCTGTAGACGGGGAACGCTCTAATTGCGGCATCAAACGACAGGGTGCTTCGGATGGCCATGTTGGTGGTATTCTCTTTCAGAAGGGTGTCAGCTGTTAATCCTTCCCGTCTCTGCCTATTCGTGCAGAGAGATGCTCATTATACATAGGGCAGACATGGGCAGCTGCTGCACCTAGTATAGACCAGCACAGAGACAGAGTTTTGTAACTACAACAAACCAGTATTGTCATCAGTTGACTGGTGAAAAATAAAATGCAATCAACGGAATCTAGGGATTCATTGGTCATTGAAATTCAGGTTCGCAATTCGCTCTAGTTCATTGTAGTTTAGTAATCAGCGCACTCAGTAATTCTGCATGCGAGAGATATGGGCCGAATCGCTTGCTACAGTTTTTGATGAAGGAGACGAAATTTTCACACGGAAAACAAATTTTTTTGGAATTTAAAAAAAGACATAAAACGAAATTCTATACCTTTATGCGTGAATCTGGTTCTCTTAATTTTTATGGAATTTTTCTTGAGAACCGAAAAGCTTTTAGTTACCGACTTCAAGTGGTTCATCAGGAGCGCACGTGTCGTCAAAATCAGCAGCTCAGCAATCCCCACCTTTCCATCTAGCACGTGTTGCACTGGATGATGATCTGCAATCAGACACTGCCGCTGCAAACTACAAATGCATCAAGGTACAACAGTTTTGTGCATCTTATTAATTTAATTGGCAGAGGATGTTCTAATGTTTTGTAAATTAACAATCTAATGAAGAAGGAATGATGTCATCTGAAACGTGGAGGTTGGTTGGCTGGCATGTGACCAACCAAAATTCGATTCTTAGGGGCGCTGTAATAAAGAGTGTTAAAGGTTGCGAAAAGGCAATCCAAAGTACTGCGTATCGTATTTAGCCCACATAACAACAGCATTGTTGATCGTCGAAATTTGAGTGTGATAAAGAAAATTATTTTTGAAAAACTAGCTTATCGTGGGACCTGACATCGGTTACATCAAAAGTCAACATACAATATCACAAGTTGACAGCAGATGTCATACATATCAAATGTCAGTTGAAAACAACAAGGGAAACCGCTGAATATCAAACAGACCGAATTTGTCGGCAGTCATTCAGAAAAGGAGTCCATCACGCGGTTTTCAGTTCTCATCATTCGTAATTTCCCATTGGCTTTGATGTTTGATGAATTATGTTACATTTCATTCTATTCAAAAGTTCAAACTTCAGCATTTGAATGCGCATAATTTTTTGAAAATTCAAGTGTTGACCATGCCTGTTTATTGTTAAGGTGACGAAATTAACCGATAGCGCTTTGTCTGGGCATTTCGTAAACATTCCTGACAGTTAACTGTAGACTGTGCTTTCTGCACGGCAGCCGCAGATGTGGGTATTATAAAAATTATATTAGATGGAGAGCGCAAGCGTTGCGAGTGTGGTGTCTGTAGGTGTCGCTGTTGAATGCATGTGTAAACGTACGGGTTTCATTGGCTGTATTGCTCACAAGTAGTGCTGAATAAATACAAATTATAGCGAATACAAATTGCCTTTTGTTCGGTAATGAAATTATTAGCGGGAGGGAAAGGTAGACTTTTTATAGACAAATCGTAGTATCCTCTAAAATAGATTAACAGAAGCGAGTGAGTGATGAGTGTGCTGCATTTGAAAAGATGCCTTTGAACAGGCGATGTTGGCTGGTGTTTCAGTGATAAATGAAAGCGTTAATTGTAATGGCAGTTCGGTTACCCTTGTTCGATCATTTAGATCACGTTGCGCACATTGAACTTTGTGTCCGACAGTAGGCACTTCTGAAAAGTGCTTCTTAAGCCCAGTCGCTCGCAACAACCATTTATGCGGCAATCCAATATTTTATTGTCAATTTGTCCTCAAAAGTAATGGTCGTTTGGTAAAATTTTAGGCGAAATTTTTAAAATGAATATTGTAAGAACCGTTAAATGCTCTGTGCTGAAAGTCTTGGACAATGGCGCAAGATGGCGAGTTGAAACGCGCTTTATGAATATATAAGAATATGCCATGTTGTTTTCGAAACTAGTCTATTCCAGTAGGTCGAATTCAGGGCACCATTTTAGGGTTTCGGCTGTCACGCTATTTCCAGGAGTGACATCCGGTGAAAACAACGATCTCGTTTGATGTGTTCGTGCAGATTGCTACAAGCAAAAAAAGATGCTTATCCGCCATCCTACGCCATTCCATAACCTCGATGTTGCGCTTCTCTACCATTCAAGATTTTTAATTGGAGAACTTTTTGCGCCACAGTAAAGCAGTGATTTATCAAAATAACTGATTGTAACAGTACTGAATGATTAATTTGTTTTCATAAGTTTGGGTGTGCTATGGTTTTCGGAATGAGCTTCTAATGCATTTTATTAATATGAAATGATTTCAACGAGGGCGAACTCGTATGCTGAAGGCAAAAACACAGCGCAGAAATTTGTCGACTGTTTGGCGTATCGCTATATCCAGACGAATATGAACACAACAAATTATATGAGAATAGTGGAGTATTTATGGTGTTTCTAGCAATCCCCATGATCTTTATTTTCTCTCACCGCCTTATTATTCTTTGTTATCATTTGGAAATATTCTTTGGAAACAGTGCAAATATTCTTTGCAAATATCGTTTGCAAATAATAACAATGCAAATATTCTTTGCAAATACCGTTTGCAAATAATAAATGTTCATTATTATCTGTCTTTGCTTCCAGTCGTTTTGTAGAAACCTTCTCATATCGTTTTTCATACAAAGTTGTTTTGTTTTATAATCTGTGTCACACCCCTTTCTTGTTCTGGATATAAGCAATTTATTATGGGATGTTCCAACGTCAGTTCAGTTTTGGTCACGCCGGTAACGTTTCGTAACCGGATTCGCCTTTCGACATAGGCGAGCCAAGGATTCTGCGGCTGTGGAATTTGATCCACAATCGACCTGTTATCCTAAGAATGCATGAAACACAGAAACGTTGGCTAAAGTATTATCACTTTGGTGCTATATGTGTTCACCTTCAAAATTGCATATACATTTATGAACCCTTAGAGAGTAGCGTTAAGATGCTGCATATGTAGTTGAAAGTTTATTGTTTAAGGTGGAAAACGGTGATCGCATGACTGGGCTAATCGATAGAGTGCTCGAAAAACACCTCATAAACGGTGATCCCTCAGACTATTGCTTGGTGCAGCTTCTCCCGGATGGATGTAAGTTTTGTTTTTGCTTTATCATTCTGCTACACTGCGATCTTTGCCTTTATTTATTTTCTTTTCGTAAGGGCTTCCCGTAGTACGGTTATATTAAATACTTTTATCGTTCCCAACCAAAATTCGCTGTCAGTTCATCTAGAAAGCGCTTATAAATATCAGTTTAATTTATTTCTCTTAATTGCTGCGGAAGTTTCTTTTCTTTTCCCTTGTCTGTAAACGTTGTTCCGACAGCTATGCGGAAAGGAATCTAACATGCTCAGCTATCAAGCTACAACGCCGGTTTAATTAAATGAAAGAATCGTTTTAGGGGGATAGGGCGGGGCAATGGAGAAAAAATGTTTTTTGGTAAGACAAAAAAATCGTCTGAGAAGGGCGGTAGAAAAGGGATAAGCTGTGGAAGGAAGAGAAGCGAGGGCGAAAAGGGTAACTTGTGCTCCGTTAGGTAGGAAGCGTTCGTTATCGGGCTGAATTACTAATTGCCTGAGTATAGGTGAGTTCCAATTGCCGGACAAGTGTAACCCGTACTATGCGGTGGCACCCGATCCCAGCTCGCCAATGCTAAGCTTTATACTGAGACGTCGCTCGCATTCGGGTCGAAGTGCTGGCGTTACGTCAGTTGCACCTTCCGCCAAAAAGTTGAATCGCATGAAGCGTAGCAATTTGTTACGCTGGAGCAGCGGTTATCTGTGAAACAGCCTCGTCCAAATATTGTGCCTTTTTGTTGCCAAATGCTACTTTGTTTTTTTATAAGCAGATAGACCGACGGTGCTCAGCTAAATGCGTATAATGTTATTTTTGTCTTATATTTCTTATCGTGGCGATTCATTGCAAAGTACAATGGTAAATATCGTGTTGCCTTGATCACATAGTCTTATCAAATACTGTACCGGGCTTTCAAAAAATCGAGCCAGTTTTGTATTGAAATTGGTGCTAATTACAGGAGGTAACAGTAGGCCTGCAGGAAATTCTATACCAACCATATGTTCAAGGTAATGCGATATTAGTGACTCATTGTAAGGTAATGCAGTAGTAATATTCTCGGCTCTGGTCTCGGGTTGGGACTAGAACTGGGGGGCACAATTTATACGACCATATCGAAGAGGCTAAAACAGTATCAGTAGCGGGTTTTGTCTAAACCGGTAACAGTGAAGGGGGCGAAGTTGGTACATGCTTACTAAAACTATTAAGGTACAACTTGTGAACCAGGCAGCAAGGTATTGGAGGCCCAGCCCATCTCCATATGCGCCTCCTCCTCCCCGTTCCTACCTACCTCTCCATCTCGGATTCGGCTGACACGGTTTCAATTAGCTTTGCCAAAATATGACGTTGAGGCGTGGGTTTCCCTTCAGCACTTCTGCAACGCCGTTAATGCACCGTTATACTAAACAGGACACCAATGTGTAGTATGATGGTATGCTGTACAATGAACGGCACTTTACCACTGTTTCTAATGTTGGTGTGATCTTACAGTGAGCAATCTATCAAGTAAACTTTGTCATCAAACGTTATATAGTCGTCACATATGTCATTTGCTACGCCGAGACATTTTCCTTTCGGATACGGTGGCATTACTGTATTTCACAACGCACATGAAATTTTTGAATGCAACCGATTCTTGTTGTTGGGACGGCTCTTTAACGATACAGTAAAGTAACGCCACATAGCTGCAAACCGGAATTATATCTCTGGTCACTGTATTTTCTTTTAGAGGAGAACTCGAACTTTTTATTGTTAAACGCATATTCGCTTTTATATCAGAATTTATTTGTATCCGCTATTGTAGAAAATTAATATGGTGCGGCTGGTCGCTATGCGACGTTGAGTAATGAACTGGCAAAGTATTGGCCAGTTGTGTATGAAGAACTTTTTAGGGGAGGGAACAGCCGGTTCTATAAACAACTACAGTTTTGTGCGCTTTCTGTTGAAGTCACACTGTGAGAGGAAAATTTTACTACGGGATTTTTTCTGATTTTCCTTGGTAACAGAGCGTGGAGCAATATCATATGTGAAACAGTTTTGTATGGTACGTTACCGGTATGGCATGTGGTTGTCAGGGGTATCGATGAGTGAAAATTACAAACCTTCTAAGGGAAATTTTTGTGCTTTTCATTTAATGGACGAGTAAGAGGGCTGACGAACAGTTTTTGTCACCTTCAACGGCGACGACTATTAAGGCATCTGACAGTTGTAATTCCTACATCAGTTTGGCACATAGGCGGCAGAAACATTCGGGCTAGGTATTGCGCCTGTTGACACCCATTAGGGGGTAGGGG
>JPKZ01002585.1:202289-214622 GCA_000803305.1 Toxocara canis | reverse complement strand
AGGGGGGGGGGGGGGGGGGGGGGGGAGGGATTAATTCATGAGGGCTGGTATGAACTGGTATGAAATGTTCGCAATTATTCGCCTTTTCTACGTGTGTATTTTTAAATGGCAATCCTCAGACGAATAGTATCGTGGTTTTTACAGTTCTGCGGAGCGCTGGGTCCATATTGTTAAAGATGGCGACGTAAATTCCCTAAAAAGGTTTATAATGTGATATTTTTCTTGATTGTGCCCCTAGTTTGTATGCATATATAAATTATTGCATAAAAAAGCGCTCAATAACAACGCTTTCTCACTGTTCTCCGGTTTGCTTTTATTGACCGCAAAGACCTTTAATCGAACGTTATTTGATGTGCTTCATTTGTGCTTTTAACGTTATGGGCACGAACGTTCAGGATAAAGCTTGCTTTAATACCTCTGCATTCCACAAGTTAGATCGATCGAGACTATGAGTCTATAGTCAGTTCTATTCTCCGTTATTCAACCTCAGTGAACAAGTTTTTATAAATTTGGCATACGCTCGTCGTCTTGAAGTTTGCGTTTTTTAGACACAGCACTCTTATCTTCGACAAAATGAGCCCCATGCTAACTAAGCTGTTGCATCGGAACTTCTAGTCCTGGAGGTGGGATGAGGAAGGTGAGGGGGAGGGGGGAACAAGAGAGAGAGAGAACAGGTCGCTCCCTTGTGCTTATCACTCAGTTCTTACCTCGCCGCCCTTCAAAGTGCTAGGCGGAATTGGACCTTGCGGAAATATACGCACTTACGCCACTAGGTGCATAAAATTTTCTTGTGCGGAATAGGAAATGATTACGATGATGGATCGACGCTGTTGTCGCAAAGAGCGAATTACGCAATTTCCGAAACCACAACAACTGGAGATCATCCTATATGCTTGGTCTCCACAGTGAATTGTAAATTTATTCATGCGCCAATGATAATAACTTAACTGATGAACATATGTGTAACTGTTGTTTTAAAAATGTCAATAATATTCGCTAAAACAACAATATATGGCACAGCAACGGCAAAGTTACATACGGCACAGCAAGGAGTGACCACTGTGCCACCGTGCTGTGGTTCATCACTGTACATCATGAACTGACCGTGCGCACAGTCTCCCTCATTGCCTATGCTTTTTATGCGTTCTGGAATATTTGCATTTGCAAGGCATATTATGGCGACATCGTATCAGACCATACGCATAAGTGCATAACTGGTATCTTCACTCAGCGCCGAGTCACTCAATTCGATAAAAACAATATAAATCCTACGATCTACTCCTAATCCAAAACCAAACCGGCCTGTTTCCTCGGAAAGAGGGGACGTTTCTCAGTTATTTGCTAAACAAATCGTGTGCATTCTGCATACGGTTGAATTTTTAAAAAATTCCGAAGAAGGCGAACCTTCAGTCTGTGATTTCCGTGGCGGGTCGTTTGCGCAAAAAGATTAACACACTTATCAGGTGTGCTCCGTTTGTTAACGGCTTCTGAAACCGACTGTTCTGAACAGCTAAAAAGCAAATCTGCTGATACTCACATCGCCTTTTTCCAAAGGTACCGACTTGTTTTCCCTTTGTGTCACCGTGGAGACATTTTCTGCCAAGAAACTCAGCAAAATATTCAGAAATCATCCGCAAAATAACGCATCCGAAACCTAACATCAAAACGCAGCAGTGAAAATGTGGTCAGCGAACACAAGAAAACGGCATAAAGACGCGTTTTCCGAAACGCCACTGTAACAACAAGCATCAAAACTTTTAGCTCACCTGCAAACTAAGTGTACTTTGAGCAGTTAATGGCCATTACAACGACTGTATCAGGCAACGTTAATCCTACAACTTCCCGTGACCCACATAAGAGGTAGCTCAACTTCTCCCGTCCGCAGGATTCTGGTTTCATCCGAACCCCTCTGCGTCTTAACGCACATTAGCATTCGCAAGTTATCATAACGACGGTCCCCTTTCAGACGGTCAGTTCGTTTGCCTTGTAGAATGACGAGTAAACCTGTGCGAAGTGCCGCTTCTGTGCCGGTGGTAAGTTGGTGCTGAGCAAGGCGATACTATATCTGTCACAAATTCCGAAAAGATGATGCACAGCGAGAGGCGCATACTTCACACCGCTTAGGCACTCTGAGATTATGAATGGTGCTATCTGAAAAAAAAAAGACGAAGTTGGACAGTTAAACAACTCACGCGAATATCCGCTCTTTGCCCAAACATCTGCAAACGCCTGAAGAGAAATGAGATTCCGTAAGGTCACGTCCTTAAAGGAAATTTAATTTATAAAGACTTACGAAGGCAGAAATCAGAAGGTGAATCATTAATGAGGACCTTGGGTGAACAGCAATGATTTCTGAAACAAGAAACTACAGTGGACCGGAGATCCACACTGTATCTGCTTCTAAAAGTTAATCAGATGTTCAAGTCTGCTTTACGACCGTAGAATGCCATGTCAACATTCGCAGCTCTACATTGCCATTCTCCTTGTTAACTGCTTTTTCTACTGTTTTAAGTGACAGCGATCGCGATAGAGAAAAGTACAAAAGATAATCAACGCCGCCGTTCAATTAGTTTACAACATACACATATCCGATTATATAAACCCGTTCTACAACCGTTTCAAATGAAGTAACATGAATCAACTAGTCGGCAGTACGTTCCAGTTAGGTGTTACTAAAGCGCAGTAGCGCAGTAGATGGTCGCAGTAGCAGCCGCTGCGAGAACCTTTTCCAGAAATCACTCATGATAAAACACGATAAGAATGTTATTATAAAATGATAAAACGCATACAATATAGGAGACAACAGAATTAGACATTGAGCAATTTCGATCGCTAACACGGCAAAACCACATTTAAGAACGGTTAATCCAGATTCATCCTGATATAAACATAAATTTTCGCTTCATATGATCAACGCCTCTATTCGAAATCTGACAACGGATTGTTGCTTACCCTCGCGAAATGTGTTCTGTGCGATGCGATCGCATACGCCACACTAGATATTGCGTGTGCGTTACGTACCATCAGTTGGGCATTAAATGATGATGAAAGCGCATATAGCCCTACTGCCCTAAACGCTCGCACAAACAACTGCGCATATAGTGCGCACTGATCCTCGGTTACGCTCGATGAACACCAACGAAGACAGTCCTGCAAAATTAAACGCTATCCTAGTAGCACAGATAATTTTGTGATCTCATTGACTGCGACCAACGTTCTAAGGAAGTAAGTAAATGAAACGGAATTTCTCACTGGGAAGGCATATACGATTTTCTTTGTATTTATCAAGACGCTTCTCAAATCTCCAACGCTGAGGTGTTGTTATTCAGCATCTTCTAACAGCAAAGGGCCAACAGAGAGTAGTTAGCTTGTAGCAGGGGAACCCGAATTCGTCTCAAACGAAACGTTCAACATGAGCAAATGCTGATGCCAAAGCTCAGCCATTCCATTCCCCTAAGCATATCTGCACCTCGCCACCACCCATGATCGTATTCTACATGGAATCTGGTCGACATTTCTTTTGTAGTCCTACCAACTTAGTATATCAGCATATTTATGGATAAATATACAAAAGAAATCCATAAGATCTAAATACAAAGCAAATGAGCATAAAATTTCCTCTGCCTTAATTGCGTCATTCAAACAGTTCTATGAAAGTTTTCAGGGATTTAAAGTGAACGCAACGCATCAGCTGTTTTCGTACGAATGCGATTGTGCGCACTCCCAAAAAAGTGTTATGCACCAGTTGCGCATCATCGGATAGTGCAGCACAATATGAAAAACATCATAAATTTCTCTGGCGCAGCGATGCAAACAATTTCATTATATCACTTCTTTCGTATAATAACATTTCAGTGCACCTTTTCCCGAAAAAATTAGTGAATAACGAAACGACATTGTTGTGCACTAAAGCAAGCATATTCAACGCAACGACAATACAGGTTATTCAATTTACAGCTCATATTGTAAACAACAATCAACTAACCGATAAAGTATCGCTGATTTCGATTAGCAATTCACCATACTTATCGTCTATCATATCCGCTTTGTCGAGTGACGGTAACGAAACGGAAATGAAACTCAGCGTTAAAGAAAGCAGCCTTCGCTCATTTGTGATCCCGCATGCTTGCTGTAAACACCACGACAGTATGTAGGCTGGACAATTGCTCTGTTCGGTATTTCAGCAAAGTGACACTTCCGTCAACGCCTCTGTATTCAAATAATTTGTGCAGCGGCGCGCACCACCTAACTGCTCAAATATCGAGAAACATCTTTAAGCGGATGTAACTTGCCGTGAGAGAATTTCGACGGAAAAATGAGAAATTGCGGACCTCACAGCTAGAAGAAATTACACAGTAAAGCTTACTATGTTAGCGGCAAGGTATCAAACAGCACTGTACCTAACCGTAGGCAGTCTCTCCCTACAAGGGCGTGCAGCATCCCTTGCTACAACACAAACAGGATCGGAAGGAATCAATTCATATCCAAAGACACGAACAAAATAAGGCGGTATTATTTTAGAAAAGTAGGAGGATGAATGCTGCACGGGAATTTTGAAGAGGGAACTCAAAAGCCGAAAAAAATACGGTCATAAACACCTCTTAATATATTCAATCGTGCGCAAAACTTCGGAATGCGAAGTTTTAGTTGACAAACTGGGAGGTGATGGTGTTCAAAAACCAGTACCGACATAGGGACCTACCTACCTGTTTTGGGAACGAGAAGGAAAAATGGTACGCAGATATATGCTTCAAAACAGCGAACTTTTATAAAGAAATAACGTACAGAAAAAAGACTGCGGAGGAGCATAAACACAATTCGTGCGTCATCAACAACCACGTTTACCATCATGCGTAAAATAGGATCGAATAACTCCAAAAGCGCTCGTCGCTTTTTATCGTTTTGCAGTGAGCCTATCACCGCACATACCTCTAGCACACGCTGCTCGCTGTACCCAGCCATGTCGCCACGAAGCAGGCATTGTAGCTGGAAGAAAAATGCACTAATACCGCTTTCTAGCTCTCGTCTTAAACTGCGATGAACGATGGAAAGATGGAAAATTTTTTAACACGATGCTTTTCGGAACCTTTTCAATATCTGGATGACTGAAAAAACCATATGCGGTTTCTCAGCGAGCATTCTACGAAGATTTTTGGTAAAATAGAAGATAAAAATTAGCCATTGACGTCAGCGAGATACTAAAACGTCCGGCAAATTTACATACCACTTACACAAGCGCTGGTAATAGCAAAACGAGGAAGTGGACCAAGTAAAATAATAAAACTTCATTCTCTCTGCAAGCATAGGCAAAAACAGCTAACGTTCTGACCTCGTCGACGGTTGCGTCTGATAGAATCCTCTCCACGACGTCTTTATGGTATGGCACGATTGACGTAAGCCATTTCCACTTCAGAAGGCAATCACGCCTGCTTTGATTCGTAAGGAAATCAACAACAGCACCAATCAAGCGACCATTCTGGTAAACACGCTCTGCGTTCGACAGTTTTCGCTTTCGACCGCATATCGCTTTACACATCTTAAACCAATCACTCGATTATGCATTATCTTTCCCTTCCTCACTCCCATCTTCCCAAAGTGTTACCCACTGCTAATTTATTATGATTTTGCAAGTATTACCTATCGATTAGAACAGTTTCTTATGTTATACAAAATTTTGGACGACGAATTGACAGTACCGACCAAAAAGTCGAAATAAAGTAGCTAAGTATGTTAAGAGCAAATAAAGTAGACTCTATGCTATGTCACGATCACAAGTCAACAACGCTCAGCCCTCAGCCACATCTCATAACATACAACAGGTGGCCTCTCTACAATTGCATAAAGGCGATCATTAGCAGATGGCACAAGAAATGATCAGATTCTCAGCTCAGATCGCCAATGGGTTCGATTAGCGTAACGTATCAAGAGACGAGTTCTTGCAGCTATAGCATGAATCATCTTCTCTTTGGTAAATCCTTCATTACGATAACGTCGGCATGAAAATAGAACAATGAGAATAGGATGACCGTGCTAGCCGACCTAAGTTTAGCTCTATACAACAAAGCCTTTAGTTTCATAGTTTCACTTTCATCATAGTTTCTCTTATACGAACTTAAACCATCTCAGTCACATTTTGTTTATTAAGCAAAAGCATTTGAAAAAAACACAGTGCCTGGCCTCGTCGATTATTTAATGCATTAGACAATTGGTGAAAACATTCATCAAAACGAATGAGATGGTGTTCGTTTGCCGATGAAAACTTCTCCAATTCCTACTCAAAGTTCACTAAAAATGAATATATCCTGCTGGACCAGCCCAATTCCGTGGAAGGAGTATATAATCTCTGCATGATAAACTGAACCATACTGAGAAAAAAATCTCGACGGTACGCCAATTGCGTCAATGCTAGTAGCACTAACCTGGACGGCCCAACTGATCTGCTCATCGATGTTCAGTTTAATTTGAAGATATCTCTCAATCATTTGCAAATCTCGCAAAACTTTCAGCATCAACGCAAATGCTTCGAGCTGGTTCAAGTTTGCCTCATCCACGTCCACCGATTTAAATGCGTTAAGTTGTTCATTCAGTAATGGTACAACCTTCAAAATGAAACAAATTCAGTGTTGACACTCAAATAATTATAATTAACAACGGCTTTTTCATCGCTAGCTTCCACCAAAAAACTCCCTTCGGCTCCCTGGCGCCATTTCTTTAGCACTTCCAACGGACATAACAACTGGTGAATTGATGTTTGCATTGTGAGTGGTGTTCACTTTCTTAGCTATGTTGCCATCGCAAAACTGCTGCCACTTACACGATTGACTGCCGATGAGTTAGGTCATCGTTGTGCGTTGATCCAAAAATCGCTTAATTACTTGGCAAAAACTAATGAATAAGTACTTGTAAGTAGACATAACCAAACATAAACGAGCAAATAAGTAAATAACAAAACGAACATGATCTTCAAGGAAACGGCTGGCACATGAGGCATCATCATCTAGGATGATTTTCGAATCGAGCGTACGGAAAGCACCGCTTACAGAACTCAGCAATGTCGAACACAGTATCCAATCTGCGCTATCCAGCGAAAAAACGCGCATTATACCACCGCACTGTAACCCATATTATGTTGCAACTTGGACAAGTTTCGCTTCAAGATTCTCTAGAAGGCCATAGCAAAAGACAGAAGTTCCTAGGTAAATGCAGCTTATGTGATTCAAGTTAAAAGCGCATAAAGCATAGAAAATATTTTTAAAAAAAAGTAAAGCATGAGCTCGGCGCACAAAAAAAATGAGATGCAAAGAGACATTTGTATGTCAAAGAATGAGACAGTCGCATTTCTCCTCCGTTTTCGATTTACCATGGTTTTCAATAGAATTCACAACGCTCCTCTATGACAAAGCTTCTCAAACATCTCTTCTCAATTTCGCACTTTTTCAAAATCTGCCAAACTCGAATACTCACACTGTAGCACTATTTTTAAAACATGAAATTGGGCAAAAATATAAATGAAAATTTCATCGTCATTGTAAACAAGGAAAAATATTTTTGGTCACTTCTTCAAATGCCGTTTTCTTTCACCAACCAAAGCTTTTCTTCACATGAGTTGGAGTAACTGTCCGGACTCGACAGTCCCACTTACGTATCTCTCAACGCTTTACAGAACCTAAGACAAGGGCTGCAACGCATGCTTGCTTTCAAAACCATATGCATCGTTTTGTCAATGTTGTCTCACTCTTGGTGATTTTACCTTATATTCTACGACTTAATGTGTAATTTCGCCGGCCTGCAGAAAATATTTCACTTCAAATAACTCATATACATGTATACAGCCTGCAGCTGCTTGTTCAGACGGAAAGAAGTTTCCTCTGAACTATGCTAAACTGAACTCCAATAAAATGACAAACAATAAAAAGAATCGACAAACCTTCTCGATAAACACCGACCCACTACTGCTAGCTATGAGGTAGTCGGTGAGAAATACGCATGTATGCGATATGCAATTAAGAGATCGTCCCCTCCTAGCAACCACCTCAAACAGTTTGCACGCCTTTAATCCACAACGAGCTAAAAGACCACGACAATAGGTGCCGTTCCATCTGAAAGTGATTCAGGATATGAAAGCGCTCTTTGAAAATGACGTAATGCCTAGAATAAAAACCTCCCGTCTCAAACAAACCCCTCCAAAATATGATGAGAAAACGGCTTCCTAATGACCAAATCCAGCTAAAACCCAAAGCAATTCCTTCACAAGAACCGTTGAATCGTCTGAAAAGTAACCTCCACCTTGAAATGGAACATCCACTTAAGACAAAAACTACTCATTTGCGGCCAAGAAAAAACAATGTCTTGCCCTAATTAGTCACTCTCCTACTGCGTAGACCCGTTTCGAAATCCTCGAGGAATTCCTGTGAGGTTTTTCATAGATCTCTTTGCGCGTGTTCGTCCGAATATCTCAATAAACAATTAATAAAATCACTTCATTTCATCGCCCTTCTCTTAAAAATATACCGCCGCCTCTGGAAAGTTTTGGTTCTTTGGCACTTATTTTCTTTGCAGTGTTTGCATCATCCGGTAAGCAAGCTTATGCATCTCATCCAGCCGTGCATGGCCTGGCAATCTGGATCTCCCTGTTGATTTATGAGTTGTACATCGCATGAATGCTGCTTGTATTGACAGCACTGCGCAAACAGTTGACATGATACAAGTAGAGCTCATTGCGCGGAGCGGTAAGTTGCATGCCGGGAGCAAAAACCGCGAGCCCCGAATTTTCTTGTGAAGCAACCGTACCCACATGCTCCTTGATTTGGTTTCGCTGAAAGATAAAAGCAGCAACGGCATGAACGGCAGAGGAGGGGCAGAACGACATATTAAGAACCCCCCCCCCCCACCTCTACTCCAGCGCAGAAGAAAAATTTCCCACAAAAAAAGTATTTACAGACGGAATAATAAATATACGCTTTCTTTCTTGCGCTAGCATCACCTTAAACAGACCTAGCTCCGTGACTGGTTGCAAAACTGCCAATGTCAGAAAAATAACTTGAATTTTCAAGATCTAAGACAGAAATGAACCCTCAAGTGTGTGGTAAAGCCACTTGACCTTTACCAACGAATGAGAAACCTCTGTTAACAAATAAGCAGACAGGATAATTTGTGAAAAAAATCGAAAAACTACTTCATGTATACCAAATGTTTCAGTAAGGCTTTTTTTGATGATCTAAACGAGGTGCTGCTTTATGTTGAGCGAAGGAAACATTCTCTGCCACTCTAGCGTGAAACAACCTATCATACCGGAAAAGCGCCACGAGTGATTGAAGTATGCTGGAGAATAGACTGTCCTGAATAAGCACGATCAGCTGAAGAAGTGCTCCAAACAAAGCTCCACCTATTACAGTGGGCATCGCATTTATTGGGCATTGTCCGTCGATGAGAATCACGTTCACGGCTTGCATGAGGCGTGACGTATTCGAACACTCGAGAAAATCTAATTCGCTTTGTAAAGTCAAATGCTTGCAGTATTTTGACATCACTTTAACCCAAACGTCCTCTGGTGACCTCCTCAAACATTAGTTAATTTTACAAAAACGGTAAAAACAACAAAGAAAACAAAATTTCTTAGTTTCTACCTAATAAAAAGAGCGATCAATAAGTTTGAATTCACGAAAACGATGATAACAGTTGTGGACACAAACACACTCTTCTGGGTACTTCATGGGATGGATATGAGCACAAAGGGTAGGAAATGAATTGCACATTCTGATTTCCGTATTACTGTTGGGAATGGCGGGCTTTCACTAGTTATCCGCTGTTAAACATACTCACGGTCAACACCCCCTCCCCCCCCCCCCTGCCCCCCCCCCCCCCCTCTCTTGCTTAAAAAAACGAAACAGTACAAAGAGCGCAATGGTACAGAAACGGCAATGGAGCGTTGCTGGACCAGACTGTGCATAAAACACAACTCTTTCAATAAAAACTCTTACCGCCCAAAAGCGCATATAAACCTGTGGTTTTTTCAGGTTTCATGAACTACCGATGTATTTTATGTTCACTCTTCTGCTCCTCTTATTCTGCCATGCTCTTCCTTGATCGTGTGAACAGGCGTTTCATCGTTTACAGCGCCCGAAGCATAGACCAACATCCTTTGGAAGAGAATGAACAGAACTGCAAGCGATCACGGGGACGGGTAAGGCGCATGACAGAGAGGCCGCATGCTCACTTTGGATGGTTAGCAATGGCTCGTTGTGAAAAAGGTTCGCAGAGAAAAACAGAAATGCTGGAAAGTGAATTCCAGAGCCACTTCTCTTCCCCACCCATCGGCAACTCAAGTCGCAAAGAACGTCAGAAAATGGAGACAGCTGGAGTGATTTCCAGCTAGACCCGGGGGAGCATTTTTCAGGATTCGGCCGAATTGTGAACCGTTTGCACAATGCATATGAAAACAACCAACTCTGACACTGATGATGACACCACTTCTCGATCGTTGTTACACTCGTCAGCCAACATTGCGCTAATTTTCGACAACCAAATACCAAAATCAACAAATGAGCATGTGACTTTCAGCGGTTCAATACTGCGTGCTTCTTGCACGGATTGCTTGAATAAATCAGGGAACAGCTGCAAAATATAGCTGAAGAAATGACGACACAAAGACGATGAATTAGCGTTCGGTAAATGCAGAGATTCATAAATCGATGCAGCGACCATGTGCAACTGAAATGACAACATGATGAAACAGTTACAAAACGCTTTAAAAAAATACATGTTCCCAAATCACCTAGAACCATACTTAGTTGTTCAATTGGGTGTTGTGAGCAAGCGTTCTTTGCAGTTATACAATTACTAGCAAATCATTATTTAAAGAAACCACTCAGCAACAAAAAAAAAGGTTCTGCAATTATTTAGCAGCACATTCGATTATCGTTGATAACTGCACACAAAACAATGGGCATTAAATATCAACCAAAATGACTTATTTAAACTTGCCTGCTGATCCCTCTAATTTTGAATAAAATTTTGCACGGAAATTTAGAAAACCTTTTTGCCTCTGATTTCAATTGGATTAGTGTCAGTAAATGAACTCAGTCAACTGATTACAAAGACGCAATATGCTCATAACTTGATTTAAGATGGAGCAAGCAGCCAGGCAATTACCTGCGCAAAGCTATTTAGCAAATGATATGCTTCGAACGTCGTACAAAAATGCATGGAAAATTCTGCAAGCGATAAGCCTGCGCATAAGAGGCAATAAAGGTTGATTACTTTACTATATGGTTCCAAAATTCACTCTTTCCACAACCATTTTCCTGATATTTAGGCCTTTGGTGCACGTCCAAGCAAAACACTGCACTTATCAAAACTCACAACGAAAGCTACCTCTCATTCTCAAACGACTGATTGCTGGACGAAAAGCACAAAAGCAGAAGTGGGAGGCGAGACTGGCTGAATTCTTTTCCATGACAGCCGGGGACGTAGGGGGATGAGGCGCCTACATGCAAAATTACTAATCATATGGCCTGTAACGAAATAATTGAAGCTAGTGTTAACCATCACGAGATTTCCGTCTAAGGATTATTGAGGTCAATTTTGCGAAGAACTCCAAAAACGAGAGCGAAGGTAAGTGGGAACACAACCTCGAATGCTAGCACCTCTTCCTAATTTTCTCCAAGATTATGCCACAGGGAAGTGAGGGAGGTGACTCCCTCCTCCCCGCCTCTAGTTGAAGCCACCACCAGTAAGGACAAGGGGGGAAAGAGAGGGAGGAGGAGGAGAGGTGAAGATATTATGAAAAAACTCACCGAACCACGTTCACTGTAAAAGTTGACGAGTGCACGCATCAAAACAACACTCTGCGAAGAAGAGCAGTTTGCAAACACTGTACGGATGTTGGCTAGCAGCAATGAAAAGAACTGAAAAACAAATAACTTGAGAAATTTTCAGTGAAAAGAAAATAGAAAAGTGAAAAGCTTATAAGGCAAGGAGGACTAGAATCGTCGATGGTTTTGTTCTGCTAGAAATGATACTTACCCCAATCAATTCTCATTACGCTACGCGTTAACGTCTTCAACGCCATGAAACAGTGAAGGTCTACATAGCTGGTCAGCGTTTAAGATGAAAACAGAGAGGCAACGCAAACGCATACTCAGATTGCAAAAACTTTGAAATGCAACGCGCTTATTACCCGGGAAAGATTGATGACAATGGGTCTTTCGGTTGAATGCAAGCTGACGCTTAAGCAAAGCGAAATTTGTGACGTCATGCAACATATTCCGACAATACCGAACTTTCTTGTGAATTTCAAAATCTGGTCAATGAACAGCTCAGCACATATGAAGG
>JPKZ01002585.1:177146-189490 GCA_000803305.1 Toxocara canis | reverse complement strand
CCAACCCCCTTCCCCCCTCCCCGCCCCCTCCCCTCCTTCCAACACGTTTTGTGGATGGACGTAATTTTGTTCCCCTTAACAAATACTGCACCCTACCCATTAAAAATTAAACAGCAGACGAATATGCTTGCACTTTATAACTGATGCTCCAGCAACGCATCAAAAACATATTTTGCTCACGAATACGGCAATGATAAATAATTAAATAATGGTGGAAATACAAAAAAATATTTCATTTGAACTGCGAGAGAAACAGATCTTCAATAAATTGAAAAAATGTGCGAGAAAAATGTACGATTCATTTTAGGCTTGGAAATAAAACAACGAATGTAATGAACATAAAGACAGCGGAGACAACAACCTTTATGGATCAAGGCCGAAAAGCAAAACACATCATCAAGGAAACATGCAAATGAGCAGCTTGACAGAACTCCCCATCACAACGTCCCCTCGAGTGGTGAGCACATGCAGATCAACGGTAATTCAAATAAACAACACAACAAGCAAAATGTGAATCACTGCTTCTCTTCCACGAGTGCCTCCTTAATTAACATAAGGTAAGGCACCTCCCCCTCTTCTTCGTCTCGATACTCCACGATAGCCACCTGCCCGTCGCCGTGACCCTCGGCCATCCTCTCGCCTGCAAAATAAAAATATACATCTGAATAACTGCCGACGTTAATTCGTCTGTCGATAAACACGTTCACAGCGACTGCTTCATTTTATCCGCAGTTTCGAAAGTGTTCGTAACGATGGAGGATTTGCAAAATTACATAAATAATAAAACAGTCGCTTCCAACCTTTCACAAATAGCACAATTTCACTATTCGACAACGGTAACTATGGTGCTTCTAAATTTTAAAAGAACTTTTAAAAAACTAAGCTATTTTTCTTCAAATTTTCCAGGACATTGAGAAAATTCATTTCTCATTTTTTTAAAGAATTTCGAAAAAAAGTCATTGTCCTAAACTTCAAACACATTTTGATAAAATTAACTCAACCAAATGAATTTTTAAAGCACCTTCGCAGAAACATTCAATCGCTCAAATTTGTTGAAGCTAATTTGTCGAGAAGGGCATCTGTGCTTCTAGCGCAATACGGCTACCAACTCTTGTTCGATCGTCTAAGGAAAAAGAGGGGAAAGGGGAACAAAAGGATTCGTTGTACTAAGCCGCTACTTCTCAACGTTATTCCAATGACCAGCATAACATGTCGTTTTAAATGCCATCCACTAGAGAAAGCCACTAAGCGACACAACAACTTATGTCATTCGCCTAAGTCCGAGTTGTTCGATCAATGAATATAGAATGTATGAAGGATGAAGCAAGCACCAATAAAGAACTGCAGCTGCTTGAAGCGGTCCTTGTTGAGCAGTGAGACGACCCACGCTTGTACCTTTTTCTTAAACTGGTCGATCTGTTCTGCCGACCTACCGTTCTTTTCCATCAGTTCGACAACCTTCTTCATAAACGATTTTATGTAGCTCTTGAAGGTTGCCACATTCTCATAGCAGGACATCTCCTAAAATTAGTCCACTTGAAACAACCAACCACTTCTGGATCAAATAACGCAGCCTTCCGCCTAAGCTATCACTACAGATAAACTCTTCAATTTAGTTTTCATTTATATCAAAATTAAAATTCACATTTCTCCGTTTGTAAACGCACCTTATCTCGAATGAAGCACCGCCACTCGCAGAACTTTCCGAACACCTCAACATTAAAAACGACGGTAACTTCTTCGGCATGAAACATGGCAGCATTTCGGGCGAATTCACATTTTCAATACGTAATTGTCTGACCCTGGTGGAATCAAACAAAACTGATTCCCACTCAACCAGTCAAGGAAATTACATCAACCAGCTGGATATATGAACTTATCAATTCACACCCCAATCCGCTAGCTCAGGAAGACGGACGTGGAAATCGCAAGTGAAGTTGATGTAATAACTCGCTCAAAGGTAAGAAGAAATGTGGAAAGAGAAACAGAAAAAAGTCCTCAGCCCACCAAAACCAAAACTCGAAACTGACGGAACAAATTACGCTCATCTGTAAAGTGAAATGCTCACTTGAAGTCGGTGGTTGAGAACGAAGTCGATACCCCTCTCGACGTGCTCTTCGGTGCCCTCATCGGCATCCTCGCCTTCTGCGGATGGATTCGACCCAGCCAATACGATTTCACCTTCTTTCCTCACTACTTGCTTTCCTTTGAACTCCCAGATTAGATCGTCTACCAACTTCATCGGGAAAGAGTCCGAGCACAATTCATCATCTGAATTAATACTTGTCTGCCAATTACTGCTTCCCCAAACTCAAGTACAGTCACTTCTCTTGGTCGTAAATCGGCGACACTTCCTGTAATACTCGGTACCACCACGGTCCCAATTATAATCGGTGGTATTTTCTGCACTATTCTATACTTTCAGAATGTTTTACAACAATACAATCAGAATAAATGCAGCAGTTCAAAATGATCATGAGTCCAACACAGTAGAAATCACTCTAGAAAGATGAGTGAAACGAAGGTGCCCGAACGAAGTCTTTACGCTTCCATAATGCTTCTTTTCGTTTACGGTAACTGAAGCGCTCATCTAGCAAAGACAGTTCCTAGATAGGATGGACAGAAAGAACAATGGGACAGCACCAGCGACTGGCCGGTCGCAATAAAACTGACGGCAAAAAAAACTTATCCTAAAATGGTCAGAAATCGCCTTCTTTTTAGGTTCCCGCAGCACACCACCGGGATCATAGTATTTCAACGTGTACTCCCGATCATCAGCCGCTCCAGTGAAACTTACATGCTTTCGAAGCGTCTTATAAAGCATCCACCTGTTCCAGGTGAAAAATACATCAACATCAGCATTTGTTAAAACGTAAAGTAAAGAAGAGTAGAGTGAATACGTTGTGAGGTAAATGTCGGGTGAGCATCCCAAAGGCTCTCTCCACGAATGCTAGCCAATTCGAAGAGGCCTAAACTGAGCGCCGACGCATTCATCTGCCACACTGTGACCCGTTCGGTGCGTATTTATGGCAACTGTATGCGAGTCAAATGCCGACAAACGCACAGCAGAACGCCGTGCGCTTGCCCAACATTCGTGCAAACAGAGTCAACGAACCAAACTTAAGGAGCGTGGCGTGTAACTCGTAAGCGTTACCTAATTTCCCAAACTGCAGCAGCAAACGCACAAAACCTTCCCTTCCCCCTTCCCCTCGACTAAAGAGGGGGGGAGGGGGGGGGATAAAGTAGCGCGCACTCGCTGTCGATATTCGCCAGTAACGATCAAGAATACTAAACCTCAATATTGGAAATATCGAAGAACAACTTATACACTGCAAAACTTTTAAATACTTCAGGACAATTTTTGATATGGCAGCAAACACATATATTGGAAATCAAATATTTCGATACTTACGAAAAGAAAGTGCATGATCGACGTGCCACGAAAAAGAAACAGGCACATTTGTGAAATGGCTCAAGTTGTGAGTTTCAAAAGCTCACAACCCTCAACAAATTGTCAATTTGCCACTATGCAAACAGATACAAAATCAAAAGTAAACAGCAATACGAACCTGTGAAAGCGTCCTTGAAGATCAGCATTTTGCAGCGACCTTTATACCCAGCAAGGACGAACTGATCCTGTAAATAGTCTGCTCCATAACACACTCACTGTGCTCCTCACAACGCGCAAGCCGCATACCTACTACACAATACCACCTCCGCATCTGTACGCAAAACCTCGCGTTTCTGAGCCAACTCAATAACCGCATAGCATAGAATGGAGTCCCAACTGCAATGTATGACAGGAAAGAAAATACCGATCCTGCGCCTGGCTGAGGCGATACTTCTCTGATAATGGCAGAGGTAGAGCGGAGGGAGGGGGCCGGATACGCGGTTTTCTTGCACAGATCCTCGCAGTACTCTCAGACAAAAAACTTGTGCCCTCCCATATGCTTACGCTAAGAAGCAACCGGTGTAAGCAGGTAACAGGTAAATCAGAAAGTCATCAAACAAATTTGCGCCCAAAACTACAAAACCAAGCTAAAGAAACTAAGAGGTTAAATGTTTTGAACGGTAGTGTTGTAGCTGTAGGACGACCGGTCGTGGCTTAACCTAATCGTCAGAAAAAACATGAACCGAACTACCGCTCTTAGTCTTTATAAGCCATCCCCATCTTGGTCTGGAGTATGGAAGCGTGGATGAGAATCCACCTTAACAAGCACACTGCCTGCTCGGTGACTTGAAACTATAACTTATACATACAACCTTCGCAGTATTCAGTGCGCAGCAAAACGCCCACAACTACAAAAACAAAGTAAAGCTTCACAACAATTTTATTGAGTGCAGTATATAACGAACAAAAACCGCAAAAAACAATTTTTGTCGAGACGCGCTGACAAACAAAGCGTCCAAATGCGTCGACTCCATCTCTGTAATCAGTCGAACAAGCCGAATCCCATGTCTTCATCATCTGACTCTTCCTTTGGCTCCTCTTTCTTAGCCGGAGCGGCCTCCGCTGCGGCAGGAGCGGCAGCTGCTGCTGGAGCTGCAGCCGGAGCCGCCGCCGCAAACTTCGATGGGTCAGCGAGATATTCCTTAATCTAAAATAAAACTTGTGTGATCAATACGGATGGCTTGTGAATAATGCGGATGAGCGATCCCGTTCAATGCGGCCGTACAACTCTGCTTATCCACCGACCACCATTTGGGTGCAACTCACCTCAATGCCACTGAACACACAGAGAAGTGTAAGAACACCAAAGTTGAGCCCTTAGTTCGTAGCATCTTTCACTTCATCTATCTTTTCATGCATGAGAGTAGTTCTATAAAATTAACGCTGCTCGCTGCAAACTCTACCACTTTTCAGCAATAAAAATTTATAAGGAAGGAAGAAAAAAACCCAAACATAAAAACAACACCAAATGCGTGTTTGCACACAATTATGCGAACAGGATGCTTTGGATAAGTGCCGCGGTGGGAAACAATTTGGGAGCTTCGACACAAGCAAAATATTGGTTCGAAATGAGAAGTACAAATATTTTGCAACTATTTTGCAAGAAATACAAATATGCCTAGGCGACTTACTATAACTTGCATATATCGCTACATCCAATATCACTCCACTGTCTCCAATAGCTTTCTGTGACTATAAAGCACATAGGCTTTCTGTTTCATGAGCTGAGAAGCACACTAGAAAAGGCAGTGCAAACTCATGTTTACAGTTTTGCGCATTAAGATAACTGAAAAAGCAAATGCCAAGAAAATATACAAACGAGTGTAGTGATGTACCGAACAGCAATGATGCACTGCTCCTTTTCATTTCGAGGATTTTTGCGAGCCACCGCTAACTGACCTATATTTGCGCAACACTAACAAACATGCAGTAATCGCATGCTTCGCTGCTAAAAAGACACTGGTGATTGCGCAATGGGCTCAGAGAGGACATATGAGGACCATAACGCATCGCTAACATATATGCCGATCAAGAAATGTTATGCACACCAGGCGATGCACACTCAACTACGCAAGCACACAACAACAAGCTTTCTGCACCGCTTTTGTTTCACCACTTCAGGCCTCTACCCTCTCCCTTTCCACACTCCAGGTCCGAGTGTTTGCTCCCTCTACAAAAGCATTGTGCTTACAACAGACCATAACTTTAGCCAAAGTTGGCTGCATAAACGGATACGAACATTCCCTCTACGAAGATCGTAAAAATACAAGAAATGACAGCAAAAAAGAGCGCTTGCCTTATCAGCCTCCTTGAGTGGGACATTGGCCTCGACAGCGATGGCGAGCATGTTCTTCAGCCCATGTGCCAACGAGTGAGGCACGGAGACGAGGGTTGGGTGCCCGATTGCTAGTGAGACAGCCGCCACGTTATGCACTCCTTGCATGAACTTGTTTCTGATCTCTTCGGCAGTCATGTCCAACACTTCTGGCGTAAACACCGTTCCATTATCGTAAACCTGAAAGGTTAAAATTTTGCGAGGAAAGGGAACGAATTCTGGGATAATGGTGTTGTCTAAAAGGCCCCTTGCTTATCACTAAAACTTCTGATTTCAACAGATCAGATGGCAAATTCTTCTGTACAGTTCGAAGACAAAACCCCAATATGAAGAGCTCAGCACTAAATTGTGCATTTTCTAAAGCTGAAGATCATAGCAAAATTCCAAGTTTAATCGCAGAACAATAACGGCTTTCCTTTGGTTATGTGGGTAAAAAGTTATTCCAAAAATTTATAAAACGAGAAAATATTAAAAACTTAAACCGGCAATTCAATTTGAAAATTGAAAAACTACAAGGTAACACTCACAGTTTTCAGAAAAATATTTGAGCAAAGCATCTGGCCGTCTCCCGTCATTATAACAGCAAGGATATTGGCGAAGAGCGCCAAAGACTCCTGTTTGAGGAAAACTCAGGCAATGACCAGGAGTCACATGATAATATATGGAAAAAACTCCTGCATTCTGCACCTTTTAACGCCATTTCGGTTGACCACACTGTTTCAACCATTTGCCCATTGACCTGTTCAGGATATCGCCAATTTGTCATACAACTGGCTCAATGGTTCTCGTTTGTCGTGTGCTCAGTAAATGTAGTACGCTGTGAGCCAGCGCTACAAGTTACCAAGAATTTTTAAAATACGGTACATTACCTCGCCCGTTAAAAACCATTTTCCTTTACCACCTGAGAAATATGCTAGACTATACTGTGCATTATAAAAAACCAACGAGTTGATTCGATCCCAAACACCAGTGAGTGAATTGGCAGCAAAAACATGGAGAAGCATACCAAGGGTTGGCACGCTGTCATAAGTTCGAGAACTCCGTCAACTTCAAAAATAAAAGCTGTTGAAAGCGAGGAAGTGTCACCAACCACCCACTTTCCACAAAATTTGCTCCAATTTTCAAAAATACTCACGTCCAAAAGTCAGAACAATGTTCGCAACGCGCACTAACCATATCATCAGCCTCCCTCGTTTAATCACCTAAAAATGCCTCGTTAACGTAAAGATAGGGCCACCTAGGGGTGACTCACGCCACTGCATTTGTCCACCATTCCCCTACTGTAATAAAATTGTGGTGCTCTGTTGTCCAACAATAATAACAACTATGCCAAATACCTGTTGTACGACGAGACCATATGAGAATGGCATAATATTGAGCATGTTAAGGAGCGCCGCTTCAGAGGCTCCCACTTTCTCGCCGATCTTAATCAGATGCACCTCATTAAGGATCTCGATGGTGCCTCTCGAAATTTTGGTCGGGATCTG
This sequence comes from Toxocara canis, assembly GCA_000803305.1. NCBI lineage: Eukaryota > Metazoa > Nematoda > Chromadorea > Rhabditida > Toxocaridae > Toxocara > Toxocara canis. The sequence goes on along the minus strand of JPKZ01002585.1, from coordinate 182,217 downwards.
CAGTGCTTGGAAGAACGACGTCTTTTCGGGGCCCATTCCTGTATTCTGTGGCGGCAGCTTCACGTCACATGGTGCTATTGCGCCAGCCTTCGCCGGAGCACCCTGAATAAATCACAACTCTACCTCTCAAACACTCCACTTCAAGCACTGTTAAAAAGCTAATCCACAATAACGTACAAAGATATTAGGTTCTTTTTGGTGCGGCCGTTGTTCCTCTAAGTAATTATGATGTCACAAAAGAACAGATCTGCTCTCCGCTACCCAAATGGGTTTCATGAGTCAGATTGCTTGGCACAAAGAACACAGAAAAAACACAATAAGATTAGGGCGCGAAATGAAATCAGCATCTTTTCTCAATACTTAAACTTTTATTATTATTTAAAAGAGCAATGGTACCCATTGGACTGACTCGTCTGTTCTCAAGAAGCTTGGCCCTGATATCGGAGAGATCCTCTTTTGTGAACACGAATCCGACGTTGCCAACCACGTGCGGAAGCAACTTCTCGAGATCCGGGTTGGTGTGCACATGTCCACGAATCGCCTTACGGATCATCGTGTTCTTGCCCATTAGAATTTCCGCATGACCTTAAAATAACAAGCTATTTGCAAGCTACATATATGGGTTACTTACCTGAAATTTATCAACTGTTTAAATACTAGCTTCTCATGAAGAGAAGACGCCATCACTCGTCACAGCCTACCCGTTATCCTCGAAAGATCCAATCATATCTGACTAAACAACAAATCTTGCAAAATTTTGTTCCACTGAGGACGCAGCGTAATCCCAGCTTTAAAAAGCTGACTCATATTCAATATAGTCAACATTTTTACTCCTTAACCTTTTTGTTTCCTTCTGACTGTTACGGCAAAAATCGATTATGATGCTAAACAAACAGCTTTATTACCGAATAAAATCGAATATAAAACTGCATTTAAGGACCAGTGATGAAGTGACTGAAAAAGAGGTGATAGTTCATTATGCGAACACGCTTTCATACTGATTTTAAAAAAAAAAACCGGAAAGGCTCACAGCTCGACAGAGGATACTTCGCACGAAAGCATTCATCTTCGACTACATCAAAAATTCACCGGATCATGAGAAAAAAATCATTTTCATTCTATGATGCCACAGTAAAAACGCTTCCACTATACGTCGACCATAGCGCATAACGGTGATAACTCTGCGCATAGAGCGCACCAAAATATATACGGCTCGCATGATCAGCTCATTGAAATGACCCGACAACGCTTATTATTAGCTCCGCAACTTATATGCTTCCCATCTATTCAAAGGAATCGGCGTAGAATAAATATTGAATACATGCGGCAATTAATCGACGATGAGAAAACAGACCGAATGTGTTGCCTACTTCTATCGCTAATGACAGCTGCAAAACGAACCTCTCATGGCCTGTCGGATCTCTTGCATCTGCTTGGAGCCTACATTGTCGACTCCAACCAGAAAGCACTTCGGATATTCATCAAACAGCTCGGTTATTTTGACGAAGTAATTCGCCTTCCATGTCGCTTTGTCTTCCCTGCCCATCTTGGTGGCGCAAGGATCGTTTTTCTTTAAAACGTTTTAAAGACCTGCAAATAAAACCGCCCATATACTTAAAAGATGAAAAAAGCATGCAAACATATCCCGCTTGCGCTCCGGGTACAGATCCGACTTAGCCGTATACCATAACTTCTTTGAGCACTGAACGAATGATTTGCAGCTGACTGTGGCGATAACTGTCCGCATCATGCAGTCGCCAGCAGCGTAATACGCAGCTCAACAGCTTCGGTTTAGCTGCTGTAAAATCTCATTAAGGACCTATTTCGCTGTAATGGTGCATCACACAAAAGTTGTAATTTCTTCTCGAAACAATTCATTTGCTATGCTTCAAATAAGTGTTAAAGCTAATATCGAGATTTCTGACGCTACCACATTAGCGCCGCGCCAAAGCAGTGCAACATTAGCAACACACTGCTGAACATTTAGTTACAGCATATGAGCACAAAACAATGCGGACGAAATCAAATCGGCGATCAGTAAATCGACTAATGCAAAGGCAGTTGTAATTTCATCGAATCGCTTATCGATGCAGCTGACAACCACGCCCACGCATGACTGTTCTGACCTGTTTCGGAATGCCCGGTGGTCAGCCCACTGGCGGTCCGCTGGGAAAGCAGCCGGGAATCGAACCCAGGTCCTCCTGCGTACTAGACGGAAGCTCTACCACTGAGCTACTGCACCCCAAATCAACTAATATATCAATCAAATAAAATGTATACTGTGAAGGGAATCGTTTTCCACAATCAGTGCGCTAAAAGGAATGGTCCCCTCTAAGCAGCTGAAACTGTGCAAATGCAAACACTGAGAAGCAAATTAGGCTAAAAATTGAGACTTGGAACTCGAAGTCCGACGTCCTATGATAATGGCCCACTAATTCAAAATCGCACAACAAAAAAAACAGACTTTGCGACATAACCTTTTCTGAACCCAACAAATAGATAAGAAAATCACAGATATGAGTGTCAAAAAGATTACTGCGGAAAACAAATCTACGTAAAGAACACATGGGCCATCAACATTACGTGTGAGGAAGGCAGTTTAGAAGCATTCAAAACAAAATAGGTAACATAAGATCGAAAACGAAAAGCAAGGTCGCTATTCGGGGAAAACGATAAAAAGAGCCCAATATGAGAGTTATCATTTCGTTTCGTTCAAATGAGCTGCAATTAAAACACGGACACCGTTAAAATCCCTTAACTGTTGCTAACAGACTACAAACATAATCAAAGCTATCATACCCAGAAGGAACTCTCCCGCCTTCGTCCTTCCAATAAGAAAATACCCGCCTTCTCCCCCCGCAACCGCGTCACGCTCAACACCTACAAACGAACGAATCCAGAATGCATCTAAAATTCGTGAACAGATCACTACGACGTCATTTTGGGCCGAACGAGAAATGATACGGTAAACGAAAATCGTTGTGGAACTCCTCAATGCGTATATGTCTACTGGTCCTTTAAATGGTCACCCCATTGCCATTCCCAATTGCACTTTCTTGTTGCCGATCGGTGCGATGATCAACGCTTTTGTTGGACTTATTGACGCCCTTCGAAGCTTCGTCCAGATTCATCCACCGTCGATACATCTCAATTTTTTAAAGATTTCTTCAAAACAAAAACGCCGACAAATCTCCCCCTCCTCCCCCTCCCCCCAAACTATGAAACGAACAGTATACGTTTAAGAATATTGTTGTTTCGCAGACGCATATTCGACAAATGTTTGTATGCGGTAGATTGCAGTTAAGACCGGATATAATGCGTCTAGCAAGTCTCTTTTTGAAACAGGGAAGTGTTGAGGCACTCACAACCTTGGCTGGAAGTAAATTTCAACCATTATTTAAACGGATTGCAATAGAGTCTTGAGTAACGCTTTACAAGTGTTCTTTTCATATTCGTATAAGGTAGATTGCAGTTAAGACCGGATATAATGCGTCGAGGAGATGGTATAATACGTTCATGTCAATGTTTCGGCTCCTTCAGCCATAACCATAGCACAACGAGCTCAAACCTGGGTACCCAAGTTCTATTGTATACGAATATTTGTCGAATATGCGTCTGGGAAACAACAGTGTTCTTAAACATATACTATTCTTTTCATAGTTGGGGAGATTTGTCGGCGTTCTTATTTGGAGAAATCTTTAAAAAACTCAAACTTGGGCAATTAAAATGGTTTAATTACCCAAGCTTAGTTTGCTTTGCTGTGATTATGGCTCAAGGAGCTGAAACGTCAGCATAAACTTATTATGCCATCTCCTTGACACATTATATCCGGTCGTAACTACAATCTACCTCATACGAATATGAAAAGAACACTTGTAAAGCGTTACTCAAGACTCTATTGCAATCCGTTTAAATAATGGTTGAAATTTACTTCCAGCCAAGGTTGTGAGTGCCTCAACACTTCCCTGTTTCAAAAAGAGACTTGCTAGACTTCCTACCACCTTCCTGGCTTGTACCGAACTGCCTCGCCTGAATAACTGACTTGTATTTGTACTGTCTGAGCACCTGTTTTCTTTTTTTTTTTCAACTTCATTTCGCCTCCGTTATTTTCTTTCAGGTTCTGTCGTTTTCGTACCCCTCGCATAACTGCGTTAGTCGTTTGTTTTCACATTGTATACTGCAGTGCTGTTTCCAAAAAGGGCAAGTCCCAAAGCACTGGAAAGAATTGAAAATTTCAAAGTTTTCAAGAAAAATATGTCCGAAAAGTGATATTGTTCGTACAATTAGAACGCTACTCACTACGCTTCTTAGTTGTCTCAATATGGCGGCGCTATTTTAGGACCAAGAATAGTGACTTGCAAAATGTGGTGACCCATAAGTATGAGCTGAAATGACGATCAAAGATCGACGGGAGTGCCCACTTATCGTTCAGCATGAGGGTCGCAGGCAAACGTTACCGCCGCCGCCAGAGTCGCGCTATTTTTATACAACGCGTTCTGACGAGTGCCATCACGCAACCATCGTCCCAATATTCAGAAGCGTTTCGATTGAACGCTTCAGACTCGTCAGAGTCGCGGATGGGCCCTTCACTAGTGTCCGCAGTGGTGGAACTAGTGAAGTGCAGGCTTATGAGTAAAAGAAGCTGAACGTTTATTCAAATTTAAGAAACAGAAAAAGTGCAATAAGCGGCGGAATATATGCAGTAAAAAGACAACAAAGAAAAAGGAACACATAGAGTACGGGAATGTGCACTAAAAGAACAAACGGAGTACACGAATTTACTAGCAATCATAATTCAGCGTAGACAGCAAACGAGAATGAAAACATGACTACTGGTTTTAAGCGGATAAAAATGACGTTCACGGGGAAATAGCATTCAACAAGGCTATTTTACAAAGAATAAGAGGAGAACCATAACAAAGATCAAGATGAAAATTGATAAATTAAGTACTCAGTAAACTACATAAGTGATGGTTCCCAAGCCAACTGATTCCAGACGGCTGGCTCGTAAACATCGACAGTTTCTGTACTTCTGCGATTTCGGGGAGAGGGAGGGGGCAGGGAGGGGGAA
>JPKZ01002585.1:141421-156689 GCA_000803305.1 Toxocara canis | reverse complement strand
CCACCTCCCCCCTCCCTCACAACCCACTAATTCCCATGGAAATTTCCGTTCTGATGCGCATAAAAACATATTTCCCTTAAGACACTTTTTGAGTTCAAACTTGAGGAAGAATGCACTTAGATCTGTCGTTAAAAGCATGTGAAATTTTAGCACGTTTAAGTTTATATAATTCCTTTAACTGATTGATCGGCATGAGGTGATGAGCCTTTAGAATCGATATTAGGACCCCATCTCTGTGGGGATCCGACGAAGAAATGGAATACCAAAGATCATTCCTCTTTTTCTCTGTAAGGAAAAGAAGGCATAGTTGTATATATCATTCTTATGGGGAATGAAGAAGTTCCTTAAATGTATAGAATCAATTTTTTGTAATTTCTCTCTTAGTACGTTTAATGATCGATAGGAACAGCGATTTATTTCATACCCATTCACCTATTCTCTACTTCGTTATAAGGTGTTATGTGCTAAATTGATGGTATGACCTGGTATAATTTTGTTCTTTTTTCTGCATTAATTTATAAGTATTATTAGCTTTCGCACACTTTCCTACAGCGGTCTATTTAATGTTAGTTTTGCTTTTCGAGTATGTGTTTTATTTTCTCTTACGTACTTGTAGTGTTTCGCAGGAATGTTTGCACAAAAGTTTGCAAACGTTTTTACCTATTGTCTTGCTTTGTGCAATAAGTGTTTTTCGTTATCATTACCATTATCACTATCACATCCTAACAGGAATAATTATATGATATTGTCGTTTTTTGTTTTGGACTGCGAGAATAGTGGACTAGCAGTTGGTGACGGATGTGCATTCGTGTAGGATCATCCGAATCGTAGAAAAAAAATTATGTGCATGGGTTTTTATGGATCGTATGGGATTGCTTGGAACAGTGCTCCCATGCAAGTAGACGTACCTCACCAACTTGTATTCTGCAGCTAGTTAGTCTTCTTTAAAACATTGGCATTTGTTGAAGTGGTTTTGCGTGAAGAACAGCCCCAGAACGACGTTCATCGCAAACAACGGGACTTCACTAAACGTATATGTAAGTTCCGCAACACACTCACGACATATTGAGAATTAATCGTGTGGACTTTGGTATCTGTTGAGCTGGGAAGTTGGAACCACATTGTTGAAACATACAAAGTCGTCTATGAGTATTATGCAGTCGAGTTCTGTTAGTTCTCTGAATTGTTGCCGCCACAAGCGATCACTAGAAGTAACGGAGCAAAACCAGAAACCACAAGAAGTAACATAGACGCAATAAACGAGTTTTTTTTTTTTTGTAATCGGGTAGTTGAAATCTGGGACAGTTTATCTGGCAACATCATCATGGTTCCCTCTCCGAGACCCTCAGGAACTCTGTTAGAGAATTTTCTGCCCAGAATAGGCAAGGCAACCGGCAAGTATAACAAGAAGTCATGGAGACTAGTGAGATTGAATCACTGAATCGATCATTTTCATCTTTATTTTTGCACTTCCTTCATATGCTTTCATCTTATGTTCTTTTTCTTCGCTCCTCGCGCTTTTCTACAGAAAACTCGTTTCCCGAAACGTTCAGTAAGTTCTATCCTTCTCCAAACAGATACTACAAACATATGAAACAAGAAGGAACAGAAATGAGAAGAGGTTGAAGTGTGCTTGAAAATTCAAGCAGAGGCAAGCGAAATTTCAATAGGCTGGCAGAGCGAGTCTAAAATTTTCACGACATCAGAAGGCGGTGAGATGAAATTTTTGAATGTGGGGCAAGTGCGGTGGGATAAAAAACTCGATGGCATGAGATCAGAATAAGCTGTGATTAGAGAGAGAGAGAGAAAGAGAGAAAGAAAGAAAGAGAGAGAGGAGGTGGAAAACCTTAAAGAGGATACCGGATAGAGTTAGCCGTTCTGACGATGCTAATGAGGAGGCTTTTGATGCAGGCGAGAGGAGGAGATTCGATTCTCCCGTTACGGGGCAATAAAGAGTAGGGGTCTTTAGCCCAAAATAGGGTATTGAAAGCTTACGTCCTAATTAAAATCAACAGTTTTGTAGAGCTAAACGTCCTACTGCGCATTTCTCGTTTTTTAATTGTTTCTTCATCGAACACAAGTGGTTTTCACATCGATCAAATGATTGAATTGCGCTCTAGGGATTTATGGAGGTGATTCTTCGATGCCTCACCTCCCGGGAGAGAGAGGAGAGAGAGGAGGAGGCGTGGAAGTGGCGTAGACTTGCACTCGGATGTGATCGCTTCTTTTCACTGCCTTCTCTTTTCGCTTCCTTGCTGTTTTTATTTTAATTAAATATTTTCAGCTTTTGTTCATGATCGTGTCCTTACGTCTAGAGGACGACATTCAGGCCGAAACTTGTAATCAGCATTCGCAGTTGTTCCTGAAAAAGGACTACTGATTCAATGATCTTGTTTTCGGGAACTTTCTCATTGTTGAGAATGGATTGTGTTATATGTCGCTGTGCAATCCTATGACTTTCCTTGAATTTAGTTATCCAGGCTTGTGTTGCTTCGAATCTGAAATCGTTTCAGTGGAAGTGGAAAGAAGCGACGAGGACCCATTACTGCAACATTTTTGTAGTAAATACTGATAAAAACAACATAGACGCTTCGTTGTCCACTTTTGCTTAAGCAAATGCGGAGAATCTTGTAATACAACGTGAACCGTCCGATCCGATTCGGTCCTCCCCTCAATGCGGTAGAGTCCCCTACCTCGAAGACTACACGCCAGTTCAATCTCTCTTCCGTCCAAGTGGGCCTTTCCTCTCCCTCAGATTAAACAACTCTTTGAGATGAGCTGAGTGCTACAGTTCACTAATTTAATGCCGTCCAAGCCACAGATCAGCTTGTCCCTCTCCCTCCCCTCCCCATCCCCCCTCTTTTTAGCGGTTTTTGAGGTCTCAGCGCCTTACACCCTTTGCAACCTTCTTTGTGCAGTTTTCCGCCTATAATTCTTCCTCGATTACATTTTTGTCTTTTTCATCCTTTCATTTTTGATGTCGGTCATTTCTTCGACGGCTTGCGCTTTCCTTTGAAAATGCGGTTGCATCCGGCGCCTACTGCTTACATTTAAGAGCGGTGAAAGGGGCCAAGTTCTGGTAATGATAAGCTGTTTGAGGCGGAAATGACAAGTACAACAAACCAGTGAGCCATGACACTAAAATACTTCTTATTCGAATGACGTATACTTGTGTAACCGATCGCATTTCACTTGCATACATCACTTTGCGCGTATTGTTTATGCGCAACGGTAAGCAGGCATTCCGACTGCGCATACGGTCGATCGCATAGGCAGAGCGCGTTCTACCCCACATTCATTGCTTTGCACATTCATCTGTCAAGGGCAATTGCACTGGGTAATTTACGCTGCTGATAGGACAAAATTTGGGCATTTTACACCTTTTAACGAAACTTTCATTTTCTTCATGTGGTTATTAGAGTGCCGCTGCCTGTCACCCCTCAAAAATTTTAGGAGTTGCAGGTGATTCCCATTCTCCCTCAACTCACTTCCTACCCTATCCCCCGATTCCGATACCTCCCCCACTGCCACCACCTCTCGTAAGCAATTTTTTGATGAACCACAAGTCATTCACAGCGATTCGACAAATAATGCCAAAAAAACCTTGCTTGAATTTGCGATAATAATTTAAACTAAGTCTACTGGAAAATCCTCATTGCCTCAAATAGAGGAGCCATAGACTTGGATGAGTCTCCGTCAGATCGGAGGCGAGTCATTCAGGTTCTTAGCTAGCGAATAACAGAGCCTCTTTCGAATGAAGCTTAAAGTGAACTTGGCATCATTAATCTCATGGCAATGAACTTTTTTTACATGTTTGCCTGCAATCATCATAAAAATAAACTCCATCATTTAACAGAGATTAATCCCTCTCCCGAAGTCTTTTGAAAAATTAATCCCTCGGGGGGCTCTATTCCAGGTAATAATATATTCAAAAATAGTGAATGCACATAAAGCAAAGGACGTGGGGTATCATGTCATCGATGGCGGATTATGCTGTAGTCGCAAGCAGGGCAACTGATATTAGGAGAGTTCGAGCTCGCTCTAAGCCAATTAATTAGTCGATCGCTGCATGCGAGAGATGAATTTCGTGTGCTCACGACGGAATAAGCTTTTCCAAGTGTTTTTGTGCAAACCGAAGGTGCTATAGGATTTGATCCAAAAAAAAGACTATATGTTAGATGTAGTAATTAAAATTAAAGCTTAAAAAGATTTTGAACGGTCGAATTTCTTGCTGTGTCCTCCGAGTACATGTCTTGTAAACGTCTCGAGATTATGAAATAGTATAGCAGCATTACGGATCGACAGTTCTCGGAACCACGTGAATCTGCGGGTGTTTTTTTCTCCGATCGGGATAGGTGGCGTTGTATCTGGCCTACAAGATGATCCCCATTCAACCCTTTAGCCTTTCAAATCAGCTAATCAGCATTTTTCATCAATTTAGAGACGGCAGCGAATTTTTGACGGTGTACACAAAGCAATAACGATACGTTTTTGAAAATCATTTTCTTTTGATTGTGACGAATTTTGGGCTCACTTTCTTTGCTTTATCGAAAAATTTGCGCCCTATTTAGTTCATATTAGCAAAAATTTTCGTCTAACTTTTCTCACCTTAATCAGAAAATTTTCAGTGAATTTCGTGTGCTCTAACGACAAAGTATCGAATTTCTTGACTTTACATGGGTGAAAATTTTTAGTGAATTTCGTTCATCGTATCCACAACAATTTTTGACACACTTCGCTAATTCACTCTCGATATATTTTAACTCGTTTTGCTTACTATTACTATTACTTTTAGCCTGAAAATTTTTTCGGCTATTTATCTTAATTAAGAAATTTTCAACTCTTTTTTTTGGCTTTAGTCGAGAATTTTCGGCTTACTAAACGTTGATTGTATTAGATCACCCTAATTTTGTTCTCTTCCATCTCGCTATTGCCTCAATGACCTTTCAGCTTAATGCAAGCGAGAGACTAGTTTTTGGGTGGAGAGGAATTGCAATATTGGTTCAAATAATATCGAATTTTGAGTGTTCTGCATGATATCCACAAGTTCCATAGCTAAAAATCTGATTAATCATAAGTGAAAATATTTTAGAAACCCAGCGGGTGGAGAGGTGTATTGCTTCGAAACCCCTGTCTAAACCTCTCTCCGACGTTGCCTCCACATAAGTCACTCGTATAACATGAATTGGACTGAACTATTTTCCTCACATGAGCTCGCCTAGTGCTTTTGGCGCGCTTAATAAAGCTCATAAAGAAGCTGAAAGATTGTTGTTAGTCGACAGCTAATTCATAATTCACGATCATTCAAATAACATTTTCAAAAACACTGCAAGCAACTGCGTCTACAGTTATAGCAAAGAGCGGTACAAATTCTTACGCCACGAGAAATGCCCGCTGGCGCTCAAGTTTTGGACCTGTCATTACTGGAGAACTACGCGCATGCAAATCAGTGATAACTTGCGGCTATAGTTGAATGCGAAGAATGAGTGATTTGCGAGCATCTCGTTTGCGAGCTTTCCCACTTGTTATCTACTCCTGAATCACTCAGGCTAAAAAGGGTGGGAAAAAAGTATGTCATTCTCCCCTTACCGACGTATGGCCAGTTGAATGAGTTGGTAGGGTGAAAATCTGTTCAGAAGTTGGGAATATTGTGAATTTCAAAATGCTTGTAGCTTAAAGTTGTGACTTTGCATCGTTTTGAATAGAACACCAAATCGTTGCGTATAGCCGCCACTCTTTGCTTTCGGACGTTCAGTAACTCTGCTTTAAACTGATACCTTACTGCATCGACCGTATTTAGAACTGTACTTTATAAATTCGTCGGCTCTTCTTGATGAACGGGGAAACTCTTTCTCTCTGTGACACGTGATACAAGAGAATGGTGTTAGTTCTTTGCATATTTTCTTTAACTGATCACTGCATGAAGTTTATGCAGATGATGTAAAAAAGTGTGTTTAGGTATGCTGTGCGCCAGTTTTGCCACCAATACCTCCCCCCATCGTATCGTGCTGCGGATGTTGTATGCCGGTTTGTATACCGATATGTATGACGCGTTGCATCGGTTTTATGGGCGGATGTGGCTTCGGACGAAGAAAACGAGCTGCTATTGTGGCGAGAAATATCTCATACCCTCTCTTACGCTAGACCGTTTCAATTATTTTACTGTTCTACACTTCTGTTCATCGATTGTTTTGCGACGCGAAATGTCACAATGATGAAACGACGTTGTATCACAGCTTACTTTAATCTCTACAAGAAGTGTAATAAGCTGAATGAACTTTAGCTGAAGATAGCGTTAACGATGGTTGAACAGCTCTGCGCCTAAAGTGGTTATGTACAACATTTATCGCCGTTTTACACACCACCAGCAATCGCCACGGTGGTAATAACTGCGGCTTTAAATCACAACGATATTCACTATACACAAGTTCACTGAACATCGCACACAACCAGCAGCAAATTTATCACACATGAATGCCATTGGTGTGCTGATAACAACGCGATTCCACAACTAAAAAAATCTTTTGAACTGTACGGGAAGAAAATTTGCATGGCTCAGTTGACTTTCTGCACCATTGAGCAAATTGACAATTTTTTTCCGGTGAAATTTCTCATCGATTGATAGATTTTTCCCCATTATTATGAGCATCGAAAATATTTCCTCATTAACCTCCCTCCTGACGATTCAGACCAATACCTCTATTCCGCAAACGGATATCCCAAGTAATATGCGGTGAAAATGCATTCTTGATAAGGCTGAAAGCTTGGTAGGAAAGACGGAATTAGTTGCAAAGCAATTGTTTCGGAAATCCTGAAATTTACGGTCGGTCTGAAAGATTGCGATTGTTGAAAAAAGTGCATGGCAGCCAAATCAGTATTATTGCCGTCAAAAAATTGATTTTTTTCTGATCTGCTCACTAAATAGCGCATTATACAAGTGGCTAAAAAATCATTCGATCAGCTTAAATTAAACGCCATAACCTTTAATTAGCAGTTGCCCAGACGAGATTTCATCAATAGCTGACAATATATAGCTTTCGGCAATTTAAAGCACCGATCACAAATTATGTTCATTGCAAAACATTCGGCGTTTGTTTGCAATATGCTAATTCTGAGCCGTTTCAAATGATTTTGAGTCGATCAACCTGTTATCCTAAGGGATCTACAAAGGGATCTTCGTTATGAGATCTAGTCAGTCTATTTCAATGGCTAAAAACCGCAGTAAATATAACTGAAAGCTCATCATGATAATGGCTTATTTTTCGTTATGGCATTTAATTAATCGAATCGAATCGATTATTTAATCATATACTTAAATCACCACCATATAATTTTTAATGATCTCGCAGATAAAACTTCATAGATTTTCTACCGCAATCATTGCGGTCTTGGAATTTTGAAAATTTTCGTTGATGAAGAGCGTTTTTTAACTGAAGGTGATTTCCCTAAGCATTGCTTATCAGACAAAGTTGACATTATTTCTTCTCAGCCATTCCAAAACGATACATTTATTTTGCAAGAAAACTTTCTCATTCTTTGGTGGTGTCGTCCACCGAAATATGCATAGAATTTGTGCAAATGAGATAGAAGTTTCCATGAAAATCGAAAATGAAATAGTTCAGACAATTTTATAATCATCGTTGAACTTCCAGATGCTATAAGCAGAAAGTGAGCAATGGAATTGCGAAAGCTAATATTGAGAAAATGATTCCATGTTGAATGCTGAGATACCTACCCATTGGGCAGCCATTGCGAATCTCGCCTTCCAGTGGGCACAAATGAAAAGTTTTTCAAAGTTCTAAAAGCGGAAAGTTTCCCAAACTTTTCAGGGCGAAAATTTCTTAAAATTTCAACAAACTAATCAACAACTGTTTTTTTTTTTCGCAGAGGGAATTCAGAAACTGTCTAAAGACGTGGAATAAGTATGAGATTTTGTTGTGCCACTTATACGAAGCAATAAATTCTTTCATGCAATTTAAAGTGCAAAATAATTGCAAAGTTACCCTTATTATATATTTTGAAATCGGTAGAGAAGAAAAAATGCCTCGAGAGACGCTTAAGAGAAACCCCATTAGCGGTACATAAAGTTTCGTAAGAAACTTGATAAGAATGTCGAGATGTGCGGCTTGCATAGCAGACTTTGCAGTAATCAGGGAGTTAGCTGCTTTTTTTCTAGTCCGCATCTAATACGGTCGGACCGACGTATATGATTACGATGGTTGTCACAAGGGCAATGCCGACTTCACGATTTACCCTTTCGTAGTTTATAAGTACTCATCTGACGTTTCCAATACGCTTTCTAGAATCACGGAAGGAATACATAACGTAGTTATTTTTGGCGAACACCAGTCTAAACGGTGATGCAGCTTCTCTCACTCTTTACCTTGTCATGATATATATTCTTCATGGTGGCGGTCTTAGAAGTTTTTAAAAGACTGTTTGCAAGGTTCGTTTAGAAGACTGCAAGGAAGATGCAAGGGATTCGCCTCAAAATTATTGACCGAAATCTTTAATGTTTGCATTTCAGTAAATACAATCAATTATTTACTTCGTTTTCATTTCATCTTCTAATAATTCGTAAGATTCGGTATTTGCAATTTGCACTTTGCAATTCGATTATGATGATTAACGATCAGCATTCCAATTTCGAACAATTTTATTTGCGAATTATGTACCTATCAATTTCGTCAAGCATTTCATTATGTCACTATGCATAATGCATTTTTGCATTTGCTCAGAAAGAATTCATGTTCCTTTTTCAGTAAAATCTCTTCTCTCCTTTCCATTAATTTTAGAAACTTTACCTTACGTTCTAATGTGGAGCCAATACTACAGTCTAAAAATATGATTTTAAACAAGGAGTAAGACTGCGCCAAACGGTTCAACGTTTCGCGAAGGATTCGGCATCTCTTAAAAACTTGGTGTTCCTCTAAAAGCTTGGATATTAGAAGCTGTGATTGAATGAAATTTTTATATTCAGTAAGTGTCTTTAAAAATTTCAACTGTTCACCAAAAATTCAGTGTTCGTCAACACTCGAGCCCACAATTCGCTCTTCATGTTGTTTTGCTTACAAATTTCTCTTTGAATGCATACAAGTGAAATAATTTTGCAATCCGGATTCATTTTTACAACAAACAAATTAGGTCTGTGAAGCATGCATAATATCCGGCGTTAATATTTAAATGTAGAAGTCTCACATATGGTGCAGGATTGCTTCTGTGACGATAAGTTTTGATCACTTGCTTTGCGTCAGCATAGCTTGCACTCTGGAACGTTACTTAAATTTCGCCCGTACAGAAGAGACGGATAGAGCGCACGGAGAGCAACTATTGTGCATAAAAAGTGATGGTTATGGCAGAAACTGATACTAACAAATTGATTGATAGAAACTGACAAATCGACAAAAGAAATTCACAAAAAATGCTTGACGAAAATAACGCAAATAATCCGCTAAGAGATTGTAGAGAAGATAGAGGACGACGTGCAATGGAAATTTATCACCGATCATATGTGTTCCATTTTGGCGATGAACAGTTGTTGTAATTTCTGTACTTTACAAACCGTATATGCACTAATGGGACATGTAAGGCGTTCAGATCGTAAACGATTTGGCTGAAAAAGCAAAAGAAAAGAAAACAAGTTTATCTGCGTTATCATCATGTTTAATTTTTTTTTAAACTTTCTGGCTAGCTGATCACTCCCCCGCAAATATCATATACGACTAGAAAATAACTGATTTACTAAAAATTTTAGTGAAACTTAATGCGGAATTAGCAACAATGATTAACGATATCGCAATCAGGTGGATGGTGGTAAGGCAGTTGGAGGCGAACAGTTGTTGCATGAGGAGGCATAGAACAATGGAAAGTTATTTGCAGTTGTTAAAACTAATTGTACAGATAATAGGAGAAAAGAATGCAGCACGCCGTAATATATTATTGAACGGCTGTCTGGCTCTTTGCTAAGTTAGAGGATGCCGATCCAAAAAGATAGCTGATAGTTGCCGTGCTAGAAAATATAAAAGATCGATGCTCATCACACCCATCACTGTGATCGACATCTGACGTAAGCATCTCGACAGACGATCACCGTAAGCGATTGCACTCTGCACTACGTTCGACGCATTTCGCAAATGCGAAAGTACACCAGCTGTTATTAAACCACATTTGTGGCCAACAACAAGTGATGATGTACCCTTCAACATCGAGCACAATGTCCGTTGTTTTCGTAGAATTGATAGATAAATACTCAGAAAAAAAAATGGCTTATGCGATAGGCACAATACCGTACTATTTTATGATGCTATATTCACATCTGATACGATGATAGACACGTTTAACAAATATGGCACATACGCTGTCCGTTAACAAATATGGCACATACGCTGTCCGTTAACAAATATGGCACATACGCTGTCCACCAGTCACTCAGTGGAACCTGATACATACAACAAACAATATTTTTGCTTCCGTTCGAAGCTTTTTAAAAAATAATAAAGTTTTTTTTCATACAAGTATTTTGAAAGAGATATCGAATCAACTGAAGTGAAACTCGTTGTTCCAATCTCGACTCTCGGCTTATGGGACCGTTAGGTCAACCACTTTTGTGGATAGCTAAATCTTCATGGTAGGTGCTTAAAACTTTCAGAACCTTTGAGATTTGTTAGTGGAAGGAGAAGTACCTTTTGGAAATAAAAAAAGAAAAAGAATAAAGTGCTCACCAATAGATGTTGGTAATAACGCGCACAATATTGCTATCGGCTCTCGTGACGGCCAGCATATCGCTTTTGGGCTTTGTAAATAAAATTTTTTCCTCTTCATAAAATATGGCCGAAAATTTTCCATGTTCAAGAAAAATGACGGAATTTTCTTCTGTTCTGATGCCGTTTTGCTCATTCTAATTTCCCTCATTTCAATCTGCATTCTTTTCCCATAATTCGGTTCATTCTGGCTCTCTCACTGTAAAAATATTCAATCATTTTTTCAATTCAATATTCAAAAAATATTTAAAAATATTCGATATTCAAAAATACTCGCTGTAAATTCGACGTTGTGAGCAGCATTGACTGCTTAAAAAAGCAATTTTACTACGTTCATAAATTTTGCTTTTGTAAGAATTTGAAAAACTAAGCGAAAAGACCTCTAAATTGGCGAAAAAAGCTAAATGAAAAGGCGTATTTAATCCGCATCTGAGTCACTTCGGCCTTATAATTAAGAATTCTCATCCGTGCTATTTTTCTGCAAAAATTGGTATTGTCAAAGAAGGCGATACATAAAATTGTAAATTGGACATGCTTTGATGGTAGCTTCCAGGGGTAAATAAAGGTTGCGTATGATCCATTTCTCCATTTCCGCTTACTAATAAACACTCGCCATTTCAACCATATTTAAAGGTTGGGCCCTTCAGCGGCGTTTTTTAAGCTATTTCGAACAGAAATGGAGGTAGCTGGATAGGGAGGTTGGGTTGGAGAGGGGGGTGAAGGGGAAGAGGAGGAAGTGGGACAGGGATGGGGAGGAATAAAAACTAGAGTCCGCTTAGACGAATGCACAATTTTTCGTCAACATCATCACTAGCTAAGCGAGCACCGTCTAGAGCTTCTTGATACGACTGTTCCACAAAAGAGTCCGTTCACAACTGCTTCATTTAGCAACGTACAGGAGAAAAAAAACGAAAAAATAAGGAATGGAAATTTTTTTTTGAAAAAATTGAAAAAAATTGCACATAAGAAATTATCAATCACAAATTATTCTCATAAGAAAGGCGAGCAACATTTAAATCAAACAAAGTGATCATTCCATGTACACTTTTCGATTGTTCGCTAACCAATAATACAAACTTTGCTTATATACGTTTGCATTGTTGCCATACGCATAACTGTATGAAAAAAACAAAAAGAAATTCATTTTATAAAAAACCGGTCGAAATTTTTTAAATGTTTGTGTTTGTTTCGTTCAAAAAGGCGATCAAAATGTTGCCGTCTATCTTGCTTGCTTTTTTTTTCGATCGCAAAATTGGCAATTTTGGTTTCATTATGTCGAGGTCAATACGGTTTTTATTTGGGCATATCTGCTCAAAAAATTCGTTAAGAGTGCGAGGAATACGTTTTCCTGGCATGTTTATCTTACTTTCGGCACTGCTGTAATCGATTCGAAGTGGTTCAACTGGAGGGCAAACCTTATTCGCTTTTGCCACTCAGATATACGCTTTGCTGGCCGTTATCAAAGTCTAACTTCGCATTGTCTCGACTACAGATGGGCTCGATAGACTTCCCCCTTTGTGAAATACACCTTCCCCTAACAGATGAGATACATTGCCAGCTCATGATGATAATTTCTCAAGCAACGTAGAGCAATTAAAGCGGATTTCGGGTAACTGGAAGAATGCTATAAGCCTTGCACAGATTCTTCAAATGGCACGTAGGCCAGTTTGCGGAACAGAGCCAAATGTGGGCAAGATCATTCTCGAAAACGTTGACAAAATTTTTCGCCTCAATTACACGACTATTTTGGGGGTTTGGGAAACTCAAAGACATTGCCTGGTAGAACGGCGGAACGAATGGGACGAGACTTGTTAATCCTGCTGGGAAAATTTTCCTTTTATCTCTTTTCTTAATTTTTCAATCTGCCAACCTTCCATACAATAAGAATTTACATCTCCTTTCGTAAACAATAATTTGAGATGAAAAATTAGTTTAGTCGCATGTCGTCGGTGAAATCACCATCTCCGTTTCGAATTCGATACTGCAAAGAAGATTGGAAATATTCCTATGTAAGAGTAATGGGAATTATTACAAGGCAGTAACTGCGTAATCAAAAATCGCTACCTGAAAGCAACGAGGTTAAGCGATGTGTTGTAATTTTATTGACGGGCTGATACGATTTTTCTTGAGAGTACGTAGATAAAGCATCGACAATCGACACGACTTTGCGGCTGAGGACCACAATTACATTGAAAGGATATTCAATTAGGATGCATAATTTTTGCTATACTTCTTCACACATATTACAAAGCGCTGCCCTCATCTCAAAAGTCATGAACATACAAGGTGAAGCAGGTGGGACGATCTGAACTGTGCCGGCCATCACAAATAAATAAATTTTAAAAAAATTAATATACCGCACTTACCATACTGCTGCTTAGAATTGGGCAAAACGTACCTCTGTAAACGTTTATGTATATACATATATATATATATATATATATATATATATATATAATGCATGGATGGGCCCAAAAAATTTGAAGTGTGTCGCAAGAGAATTTTATCAGATGTCAAGGTGGCGCTGGCATGACTTGAAGCAAAGTCACACTATCAGGTCCCACACTTCAGTTGCTTAGAATCATTGTCCTCTGTGCCCGTTGATGCTATGCACGCCGCGACGTGCGCATATCTTTAAATTTATGATGACTACTTTCATTCCGCCTGTTATCGCGATGAGTCTTTAAATGGAGAAGCGATTCAAGTGAAAAAATTATAAGGCGACGAGTAATCGTTTTTCAGATCGGAATAGCGCGATCTCTGTGCGCACGAATTATACCCTCGTAACTTTCAACTCGTGCAAAACGATTACTGTTATACAAGCGTAATTAAAGTCAAATAATTCTTCGGAAAACCTGTTCTGTATCACGTTATCGGTATGTTCAATGTCAATTGTCACGGCGAATTCTTTTATTTGTTCCACGATACGACCACACAATTCATGAAAGTTAACTCATTGCTGGCAAGCTGTGTTCAATTGTACAAAACGTTGATCGCGGCTATGGTCGATGTAGTTGAGATGAGTGAAACCTGTATGTGACGATATCTCTTCACGTGCATCTAACGCACACCAAATCAAAACTGCTACCAATTTCGCTTCGCCTAAATAGAATCTCATCGAGATTGATCATTCTCTTTTTCTTTTTTGCTTTCTTTGTCGTCCAAAAACAAAACATCCACTTCATCCATTTTGGGCCTATCGATATTTTTTTCAGTTTTACAGTTATATATTATGGCGTTTTATCGTCTCAAGATATAGCAATGAACATTAGCAGCTAAAAATCCACAAAAAATGATACTGCTCATGTACTCGTCTGGAAAAAAAAAATTGCACTTATTCAATAGAGGTGACCGTATAATGAACGCTTCAAAATTAATGCGGTAAAGTGAACCAAAAACGGTTCATAACTTGTGTACATTATGAGGAAATTCTTCAGAGTTGTTCTGAAGCAAGCGGAACTGATTCCACCAAGTTGGTTTTTTGATGTGGAAATTTTAAAATGATTTTTGTATTACTGAAAACGTAACTGAAACAAATAAATTGATAGACTGGATAAGGTGCCCTGAAATCCTCTGACAAAAATTTCACTGCTTGCGATAACCGATCTTGCCGTTAAAATTGCCCGCTTCGAAAGCAGAATTCGCCGTTTATATCACCCATTCATTTGTTTACAAGATAATTTAACTTAAAAAATTTCAATCTAGAACACGAAATTTTCAGCACTTTTCTGAGCGCGCAATCGGCATCTGACACTTCTGCTTGTATATGAACTTCATTGAGAAAGTGAGCACTAGAAAATCCTTTTTTGCCTTACCGCGTGATCATGCCAAAACTGAAGAAGGGTTTTCTCCTTGCAAACTTTCGCATCTCAAAGTGATACGGACGTAGACGAGTAGCCTACTTTCCACTTCCGTCTCCAAACCTGCTAACAGTCTTTATCGTACTGAAGGGAAAAGGAGCAACTGGAGGGCTACCCATCTCCCGATGCGTGAACAGTGGTGTGCGGTGCCAAGCAGCAGCTGAGCCTAAGGCACTTTTGCGCACAATGCTGTCTTTGTGTCGGTTTGCACTTTTGCCACCACTATATTCTGCCAAACATCGTTTTTCGACAATCGAAGTAAACTTCACAAAGAGGCTGAGAGAGAATTGTGAGTACAACTGAATCGTTCAAAAAAGGAGAGAAATCCATGAATTCGTCTTAGTTTCTCCATTCCGCATATCTAATTCAGTGATTTTTATTCGACCATATGTTGCAATATTAGATATACGCTGTTCGTATAGGATTATATTCAGGAATAGCTTTTCATTTGCCCATTTTTGCCTTTTACATTTTCCATTCCCGTAGGAAAATGCATTTTTAAAATGTTCAAGTTAATGTAGCGACGCTAAGTAGGATAGATTGCACTACACAAAAGCAAAATAACAATCGATTGTCATCCCTTTGTGGAGTGGTTTTTCGTCCACTGCCCTCCTCCTCCCCTACCCCCTCTCCTCCTCCCCTCCCCTC
>JPKZ01002585.1:116843-128097 GCA_000803305.1 Toxocara canis | reverse complement strand
TATAGGTCTATTGGGGTGGAATTTTAGTCGTTGACAGACCTTGAATACATATGAATAAATGTTCGAAAAATTCCGATCCACATTTCAGCCGTGCCCAACAATTTCTACCAAATATTCATCCAGATGGTTGGCGAATCCGCTCGAATTCCGGATTCGAGATGAAAGCGAAAACAAGAAGAACTTCTGAGAAATTCACAGTCACTCCTACTGACAAATAAGTGGATTACAAGCAATTCGCATTAGTGAGGGCACCAACTGGTCGGATGCTGGCTGCAGCAGCGTGTTCGGTTGCGAACGTGCCATCAACTGGTCGGCCACCACCGAAAGACCCGAGTTGAACACCGATATGAGGCCCGTTAGCTGACGCTCCTCCATGCAACACTTCTTTGCCGTGGATGGTGCAGGCGTACGAGGCGTCGAAGTTTTGCGCTTCCGGCGGCGCCGCTGCGACGGCGATTGCTCGCCCATGTTTTCATCCTCTTCTTCCTCGCTACCCGACGAGGAACTCGGGTCATGCTCTTCTTCGCTAGTCAGAAAGCATACCGGTGGATGCTCGTTCATCTCCGTACCTGCAGATACTACGGATGCCATTCCGACAGCACTGTGCTGCAGCTGCGCTTGGTGCTGGTCGGGAGCGATAAGTGGCAGGTGGCCGCACAGGTCTGGAGAGAGCTCAGGAACAACGAGCAGCGAAGGCTTACTCAGTTCTGTCAACTCCTCCGCCTCGATGACATCCGTACCAAATGGCAACTGCAGCGGCTCGAGACGAAGCGCCGAATAGTCGACCTCGTCGTCATCACGGACGGTCAACTCGACTGGATCACCAATACCGGCTATGTAAGAACGCGAGCTGAAAAACTGTGGAAGTCAATCCAGGTCCAAAAGTCTTTATGATCCTAAGCTTCTTCAGACGTACTATTTTACAGTGGCATATGCTACTGGTGTCACTGTGTTAAACAGTGCAAAAAAAGGGAGTGATGTCACATGCGGCGCAGATTTCCAATCGGGCAAACTGAATCGGAACCATCGTTCTCTGACTTCTATCGCATGGGAGACAATCACAGCACTTTCAATGACTTTCCAACTGTGAACTGTATCATCCACTGGTTAGTTGTTTAGCGATTACTTACTCAGTATTGTTCCCCAGACTGTAACGATATGAGTCTTAACTTCATATTGGCTATAGAAATATTAAGATCAGATGAACACAAACATAGACAAACGCAACTGGTCCTCACAATTCGTATATGCAAAATCTGAATGTATAGCGCCAACATACAAAAGAAATGCATGACATCTGCATGAACGCCGCCACTTTACCACACTAGAACGATGGGAATACGAATGATAAGTTTATTTGTATTATAAGAAACGTTTAATGATTTGGACAGCAGATTTCTTTGTGCAACATAAAATGATAGGAGAGAATCTTACCAGCGGAATCTGCTTTACTCAGACTTGTCTGCATATTTGCTTCGTGAAATATATTTCAAAATTCGGGAAAAAATTTAGCTGGCCGGAAAACCGATGACACTATTTGGGGGCACCTCTACCTTACTTGAAAATCTGAACAGCGAGTAGACTTAGCTGGCGATCCAGCATTTTCAAAGATCGCTCACACCGAACTCAACTCAACTCAACGATCGTTTCTGCATTATGGATCATAAAATGAACCTGCAGGAAAGATCAAGCAGATGGCCGGTCGATTTGTCACACTGTTCAACATCGACCTCGTCATCGTCGGAATCATCTGCACGTTCAGACGACTCTACGACAGCTTGAGCCGCACTCAACTCGGGACAATTATCCGATGAGTCCAAAGAAGATGGCGCAGACCTAAACCAATACTCATCAGCTAAACAATATCAGAAGCCTCAATATGGATGATTTGGTTGCAAATGAGCGTTTCCGTTGAATCGCAGATATGTATCATCTATCATGGCGCCTCACTGAGCAAAGTACTGCGAAAAACTGCTTCGATCAACCTATTGTCAATGAAACTTTTGATAACATCATCCCATCATGCCGGTTCTGTAATAGTTTTCACCATTGTCGAATACTAAGCAATAAGTTGACTTCGTATATTCTCTTTTGGGAATTACATTTTGTACTCTCCTCCACTCAAGTACTCACCCAGTATTACTCCTTTTTTTTTCTGATTTCTGTTCAGCGCTCTTACTCGAAAAGAGCCCATCGACGAATAGCCAGTGCACATGAAAAGGGTCCCCAATAATACTGAACCACATTTCTGACTGGCGACTGCTTGTATTAGAAATGAGCATTTCATTCCAACTCCCCCAATACCTTGCGGCCTCAGCCTTCAACTAAATCTCTCTCCTACCTTACTTTCTTTTTCCTTGACTATTTCCTATTCCTTCTTTCTCGTTCGCTCTATTCATACCAGTTCTTCCACCTTACCTATCCGACTGCAACTGCAGTCAGGAAGTACGGTGCGATTTACAACTACCACCGTTCAACTGATATGTGGTTTACCACCTTCACATCACTGAGTGTTACTTCCCTCCTCGGAAAAACGGACAGAAAGGAATTATGAGTTAAGGATTTTTAAGGACTTATTACCCCTTAAGCTCACTTATTGATGATAACAACGCAAATTTCACTAAAACCGTCATCGGAAGCGATCACTTAACGGGCAGCTGACGGATACGAAATACGCAGTTAGAAATCAAAAACATTGAAGTTCATGAATCGGATGCGTTCCGTTGAACCACGATCAAAAACCAATATTGTCACATGGACAACAGCTGCGACCTTGACCAAGTGGTAAACATTTTGCACGCATAATAATAAAAGGTTTCTAGCTGAACTCAACGTTCACCCATCCGCCCCCTTTCTTGGATAACTCGTCTTAATTCAGCGCAATCTTCAATATTTACAGTATTTGTGAATTCCTTCTAAATGATCCACTTCAGCGGGTCATTCATTTGTTCCGATAAGAAGAGCTGAAACATAGATAATATTAAAGCCGGTCGAACCTTTTTTGTTCATTTCTCGCTCTCCTCAGCAAATGTAAAATAAGAAGATTTCGATGGAGCTTAGCGCCGCCTCGCTCATGCTTCGAATTAACCATTTTGGCGCATGATAGTCGAATCAGGCGACTACACACTTCATTTTCAATCATTTCGTCAACATCGCTCGTTGAATTCATCATTTTCGTAGCGTCTTCTGAATGATATGTCGATATCACAATCCGGTTCGAGAGATGTCAACACGGTTAACGCAAATAGGTGCGCTAGTTAACGGATGGCAGTAATACGGCGATCAATGTGAGATTAATAGTCAGACGCCCAACACAAATCAGCTTCACCTATGCAGAACGCCTGGATATTTGCAAGAGACGGACCCGAACAACAGTCCGCTTAAACGTGTCTATATCCAGGACGAAGAACCGCTCCGAAACAAGTATGGCCACCGAAGGAAATGGAATGTGGACCTTGAAGGGAGTGAAAATGGAGAGCAATCGCTGCACACGGGCACTCGCCACCGCACCGCCCGCTCCACTGATCTATCCAGCTGGGATGGGAAAACGCGTACGTGCGACGCGCGGTTCACATTTAACGTTGTGCCGCGTTGCGTACGTACGCGACGCTAATTTGCTGGCCAACGACCAGAATCAGAACGAAGAGCCATCGGCGGCCCTACGTCTTACGGGCGTGTGAAGTACGCTGCACACGGGCACTCGCCACCGCACCGCCCGCTCCACTGATCTATCCAGCTGGGATGGGAAAACGCGTACGTGCGACGCGCGGTTCACATTTAACGTTGTGCCGCGTTGCGTACGTACGCGACGCTAATTTGCTGGCCAACGACCAGAATCAGAACGAAGAGCCATCGGCGGCCCTACGTCTTACGGGCGTGTGAAGTACGCTGCACACGGGCACTCGCCACCGCACCGCCCGCTCCACTGATCTATCCAGCTGGGATGGGAAAACGCGTACGTGCGACGCGCGGTTCACATTTAACGTTGTGCCGCGTTGCGTACGTACGCGACGCTAATTTGCTGGCCAACGACCAGAATCAGAACGAAGAGCCATCGGCGGCCCTACGTCTTACGGGCGTGTGAAGTACAAAAACGCATCAAAGACCAACCGAGCGGTGTCGTCAATCATGTCGGGTCGATGGATGCGTACGGCTCCCATGGCAACTAGC
The DNA here is from genome assembly GCA_000803305.1 of Toxocara canis. Taxonomy (NCBI): domain Eukaryota; kingdom Metazoa; phylum Nematoda; class Chromadorea; order Rhabditida; family Toxocaridae; genus Toxocara; species Toxocara canis. The sequence continues at coordinate 123,927 of JPKZ01002585.1, read as the reverse complement.
CCAAGTGCCATGAGCGAGCCAGCCGTCGGCTCGTAACATTTCCCGGTACGGCTCTAGTTAGCTTTCACGTATCGACCCGTCGCATGCGCATGTTGCTCCTCATTTCCCCCCTCCGCCCTCCACCCACCTACCTCTCCATTACGTACGCCCATTCGGTTTACGTCATATATTCATGTTCGTGAGCTCACAATAGGCTGCTCACTCTGGCGATGATGACGATCTGAATGAATATCTTCTACATTAAGTGCGTTCAGCTGTCACCTATCAGAAGCGACGCTTTCAGATAAAGGCTATGATTGGCTGGCACAGATTATAATAGTTTGAAAGATGAAGATGAGTGCATATGAGGCGAATTATAAATGCCGTACTTCTTGTGAAGAAAAGAAGCAGTGAACTGTCGCACATACTACGACAAATTATCAAAATAGCGAACCACAGCGATCCGCAACAAAGAGATTTTATTTCGAAAAAATTCTCGACAACGCTCGTTGCTGCCCGTTCATATGCCTCTCATTTTCACAAATTGCGATGAACAACGATTCAAGACAAAACTCGTCCGTAATCGTCTTTGAATTGCAATTACACCTTAACAGTTGTCTCCAAAAGCAATTTATTCCGGTTACGATCGAGTGCCATCAGCCATAATGTTATATAGAAATTGGCAAAATTTCAAAGACTCTTTATCAAATTTCTACACTCTCTCACCATCGAGCGCATCCGCCGCCAATATTCCGTTCCCATCTTTTTTTTTCTGGGCAAAATTTATATTAGTATTGTGAATTTTGCAGATTCGCAATCAGCTCAGTCTTTGACAAATCCCCATACTTTCTTTTCACTTTTTTTCCTCGTGAAAAAAAAAATCATTTTTCTCGACTACGGTTAACGTATCGGTGTGAAACTGTTTCTGAGATGTGGTCTTACTCAGTTCTCTACGCTCATTTAGTAGGGTATATTGGACGGGACAAGTAATTCTTTGCCGGTGCATGGATTTCCATAAATAAAAATATCGCAACATATCCGATCGAGGATCGCACTTATTAAGCACTTTCTTTGATGTTTCCATGGGAATAATACTCGCCTGACTATTTCTGTCGTTCATGCAAATGCATCGCTCAGACTGACATTACTAAAGCAATCCGATTACGACGTGTATCACTGATATACACGAGTATGTTTGTATGTATGATGCCATCTGTCCAATGATCAGGTGATACTCTCACAAATGCGTACCTTCATGACTCTAAATCGAAGCTGCAAACGAAGTAAGCCGCAAACTCGCTAAGACGCTATGCCACGAAGGCAGCATGCGTCCACTGAACACTTTTGTATGAGATACTATCGTTTTCTCACTGCATTTTCTCGTACTACATATCAGTATATTACTTTAGCTCTTGTAAAATTATTGTTTTGTTTTGCTATATGCAGTTGGCATTTCATCATCACCATCACCATCACCAAGCTCTGCCTTCAAGACGCAATTTCTAACGACAGTCCTCCTCTACATATTTAGAAATTTTTGCTGCTTATCATTAACTGTTATTATCATTTCGGAAGTGTTTATTGGAAAAATGCAAAACAATACGTCACTGAAAGTGCAAAACAGTACGTCACTGATATTCACGAGTGAAGAAAACGTTATTATGAACACAAAACTCTTACGATAAGTGTTGACAGATCTGTTAACTTTTCTGAAGTCTTCAGCTAGTGAGCACATCAAAAATAAACTGCTTGTAATCGAGGACAACGGCGTATGGAAGATGATTGGCAAATCGGATCTGAACCCTACCTGTGCACGATGGACACACAATGTCGAGAAACAGAGCCGAAGAGAAACAAAAGTCTTTCGATTCGCTTCATTCACCATAAAAATTTTCCCTTTGCAAAACGCGAGATGACTTTTTCAAATGGGTTGAATATTTTGTTCACAGAATGACCTAATGAATTCCATCAGAACGGGGTCGAACCGACCGTCTCTAATGTCGATGCGAATAACATTTGAAAGGTGCACATATGTATCGGTAATCTAAGTTCCCTCGGAGGTGACTACGAAGGGGAAAAATGGTGAGGAAGATTTTGGAAGAATAAAGCAAAAACTAAACTGGTTAGAAATTTGGAATACAATGAAATTTGCATACTAGAATGCTTGAAATGCATGAGGCCAAAACCAGTTATACGACAAGGAATGCTTACCAAACTTCATAGGAAAAACTCTTGTGGATCGTGAGATGAGAATGTCGTGAATATACCGTTCAGAGGTCAACCCTCGTTTTGTGAGCATTCGAATGGTGACCCCCGAAACGAGCAAAAGCGTATTGCAGCCTTTCACAAAAGTCCCATGTACAAGCAATATCCTTCAACCATATTTTTCAAGTGGCCAAACCAAATGTAAATATTTCGCTTCCAAAACACCTTGAGCTATCGGATAAACTAAGGAACGAATGGGACACCTAACTCATCTCAACTGCTCCAAACAATTTCTGACAAGGTGTTCCGAAGGAGAAATTTTTAAAAAATATTTGAAAACGAATAGAGAGCGTCACTGACAACATATTTGGCCGTTGGTTGTATACGCGCAGATTGTTATTTCTGTTTATGAGGGGTTGGCAAACACTGATGATTAGTCGGCAACTACTTTCGTAACAGGCAGCGATATAAACGCAATCGCATTTTTATGTGCATGATTATCGCTGTGCTTCGCACTCTATAGGCTATGGCTTGAAAATATTTCGAAATAGGGTGCCTTCCTTAAATGATAATAGCCATTAAAAAAAATGACATTTTCCCACCTATCTAAACGCAGAAAAGCGATCAATAGGCAACTACATGATTCTCGTCGATTCCTTGCATGAAATTTCAACGGCAATCGAATGGGCACAATTCCATGGAATTGGGTGACACATCAGCGCATGAATTTGGCATCTAAAAAGGAAAAAGAAAAGGTGGCGCAAGACGAATATTTTAGGCATTACGAACTGATGAACCTAATATTATGCGACTTTTTCTTTTTTGCTAGACGAAGTATAAATATGGGGATTGAAGCTTTGTCCCATGTCCCATGTCCCATGAAGCCATGCTAGACGAAGCTCGTCGATCCCATAAATATGGGGAAGATTTTTGCCCGCAGTATTATTCTCGAATGTTTCCCGTCACTTCAGCTCGAGATCATATTAGGTCGACGGAATGATATCTGATCTTCCCCCTAAACGAACACGTCCATTAAATAATATATAGTCAACTAGAGAGCTCAATACAAATTGTTTTCGTAACTTAAAATACTCTTCCTATCCGATTCTCTATTTTCTTCTGAAATTAATTACTACCGGAATATGAACCTGAACAATTCTGGAGCATTTTTGTCCAGCAAGACTCCAGCGAACGTGCATGCATTCAACGAAGTTTTTAGAAAAATCAGCAACTTGCGAATATTATGGCGAGCTGTAAACAATACTGCTTATATAAAGCTGTGTAATCCTTAACCGCTACACGTATAATCCATGCGAACTTTTAATCATTTCCAGTATATATCCATGGATGCGGAATGGCGCATTAGAGAATTTTCACATGACAGTTCAACGAGCAGACAACCACATGACTACTTAGTACATAGGCCTTATTCTGCACTAAACTCTTCCATTAGATCCCCTCTCCGTCCCTCCACCTCGTCACCATCGTTTTTACTTCAAATGCGTTTATAACAATCGCTGATTGGCTAGGCACCTAAAGAGTGAGTGACCAACCCAGTGAATTCCTAGTTATAACTGAAGATAATTCTGCACAAGAATTTTTGTTCATCGTTTGACCTACCCGACGAAGGCACAATGCAAGCGTCACATTCGTAAATCCTAACCGTACAAATCAGCGACTAACAAACAAAACGAGGCCTAATTAAATATGCAAACGGTTGGCCGATAGATCGGCAAATAAATGAACATCGAATATCAATAATACGGTTTAAGAAATAAGAAAAATTCCACAGACAATGCTCAAATTTTACTGCCAAACCAAGTTTTATCGCCATTTATTGTCCATCACAGCGGGAACTCCCAATAACCTTTTCCCGATCTATCGGGAAAAGGTTAATCTGCTCTAGTCCCCATTTGCGATAGAGACGAAAATATTATGGCCTTTATTACCTAGCAGGACATGATGCGCTAATTACTTTATTAACAGCGTTCAGTATGAACGACTTCTCTCAAAACTTAAAATTTTGTATCCAACTTCAATACGATGATGTGGCAGTGATATAAATATCACAATTCCATGTTAGAGATGAATGAAGAAGTTCTATGTTAAAGTACGGTCAATAAATTCTATGTTTCACAAAGGGCACACGAATTGCTGTAAATCTTAGCAGTATGGTAATACTCGATGTGATGACAGCTGCCAAAAGCCGCAACTGTGATTGTGCCACTCTACTTTTGACGTAGACGCCGGAGATAGTCCGTACCAGCACAGCAAACATTTCGCAATCCCTTCCCCATTCCTCGTTTTCCCTAACGACTCAAACGTACCGTACTACTAAACTAATTCATACTGATATTTGCGAGGCAAACGAGAGAAAAACCAGTACGGCTTGTATGTAAAGCATAGCTTAACTTCTGCAGGTATTTGCGACATACTCAGCTGTACGCTTAAGTAATAACTTTTCTACACATCTGATTCTTGAGAAATCGACTGAACTTATAACTGCTTTGATTATGAAGTTACACAGCCATAAATACAAACATGTTATGTACACATTTTCCAAAGATACGCATAAAAAGCGTCTTGACTTATGTAGGGCGCATAGCAATCGACATAAGGCAGTTGTTACGAGCAAAGCTGTCGATGAATGATCGATCACTTAATGAAACATGATCGAACAACATTTATAAAGCACTGTGCATCATACGTTGAACACTGCAATACGAGACGCACTTTGTGGCTCGCAGACACACCCTTGTATGTATAGCACACAGCCATGAATGCACGAGCATATTATAAAAGTGCGCTGCATCACCGTTTTATTGGGCGCCGAAAACGATAACGAAATGACGCCCTGAACAAGAACAAACGTAAAATTTCGATTTCAACACCAGCAGAACTTATAAGGAAGTAATTTTTTTGAATGGTGATGATCAAAGCGAAAAGAATTATGGAAATGATCGTCTTGCAAAGAAGCAAAGGGAAAGGGATAGGTAGTGGATGTAGAGGAGAGAAATAATCGACAAGACAAGAGACCAAGGACGTCGAAGGGCTTACAGTGGATCTAAGTTAAATTCAAAAACAAAGAAAGGGATCAATCTCAACTGAAGAAGCGGAACCTGGCGCAGAGGAAGTGAGATGAGCGTGCTATCAGTTTCTGAATGACAATAAACACTGAGAGAGTACAACTTGGCATCAGCTAATAAACCGCTGTTGTGAACTTTACGCAACCAACGATCACATATTGTCTCATATTGTTGGTTTCAAACTCCACGAGATCATCGCAGTACGCATTTGCTGGTCGTTAAACGAAAATGATTTCTGCTCCATGAAAAAACAAAATGAATAGATGAGGAGGAGATGATCTTTAGAGCGGCATACGTTACTATTGCGTATCGACTGCTTTTCGTGATCATCTACACAACACTTCATCACGACACGCTTGTTAATAAAACTTCATCAACATGTAACTTAACTTCTCGCCATCGTTTTTCGTGATTTTCGGTGATCACAACAAACTCAAACTTAATATAAAAAGAATATGGCCAAATGACCTTACTACCGCTTTATTCATTATTTACTTGCTGTAAGCAACAACTAATGATATCAAGTGCATTAAGTGATATCAAGTGTGTTTAGTGATATCAGTGATATCACTAATCAAATGATATCAAGTGCGTTTCGTAATAAACAAACGCAATCAAGTGCATTAAGTGATATCAAGTGTGTTTAGTGATATCAGTGATATCACTAATCAAATGATATCAAGTGCGTTTCGTAATAAACAAACGCAAGTGTTACATGAGAAAAGCAAAAGATAGAGTACTTCAACAATTCACAACGAAAGCCAAACTAGGTGCCCGTGACAGGTGATAAACTTCAAAAACCAAAACGGAAGTCACCTTGAGTTTTCGTGAAAACTGCTTCAATAAACACAACCAGCAAAACAGGAAATCGTCGACGTAAACCCGAAACGCAAACACGATCTTCAAAGTGAGATTGATGAAGAATGACGAAATTTCTATGTGCACCGAATGGACGACACCATTTTGGCACACTCACAACACAGCACGAGAAATGCACGTGATAGATGTACCCGATCGCACCATTTGACGGGCATGTTGAGCGAACCACGCTCGCTGCTATCATTTAAAATAGCTATCGCATTTGTGCGCCTCATGTTCGTTCCACAAAATAATCTTTATTCGTTTTTTATTTATTTGATAGGCATTAATATATATTAGGTTTGCCGTGAAACCCTATAAGTCCCTTCCTTAAGCGTAAGTCCCTTCCTTAAGCGTAAGTCCCTTCCTTAAGCGTAAGTCCCTTCCTTAAGCGTAAGTCCCTTCCTTAAGCGTAAGTCCCTTCCTTAAGCGTAAGTCCCTTCTTTAAGCGTAAGTCCCTTCTTTAAGCGTAAGTCCCTTCTTTAAGCATAAGTCTCTTCTTCAAACATAAGTCCATCCACAATTACGCATCTTAAGAGCAAAATTTAGTGCACTTTTTCGGAACAAGAATAAAATCAACTGGATATTGGTAGGCGAAGCCACAAAAAGAAACTGTTCGGCGATAGCACGTTTTTTTTTCCTTTTTCCTTGTTTCTTTCACAAAGACAATAGACAATGGCAACTGCTACACTAAAAGTGATAAGCTTACACTTTTGAACAACTTTTTCTGTTTTGAAACGAAGACAGTAGCCCACATGGAGCAACTGAAGCTGATCATCAACCACAAAAGCCAATTAGTGAAACGTAAATGTAAAATTTCCGTCCACAAAGATTCACTTGTGCGCATTTTCTGAATGATGGAAACTCTCGGATTAATAAATTTCTGAATATATAAATTTCTCGTAAGATAATAAATTTCTGAAATTTCTGAATATATAAATTTCTCGTAAGATTAT
>JPKZ01002585.1:45008-95121 GCA_000803305.1 Toxocara canis | reverse complement strand
TACAACTGTGTTATGTACTGTACAACTGTGTTATGTACATTACACCTGTGTTATGTACTATACAACTGTGTTATGTACTGTACAACTGTGTTATGTACATTACAACTGTGTTATGTACTATACAACTGTGTTATGTACTGTACAACTGTGTTATGTACTGTAAAACTGTGTTATGTACTGTACAAATGAAGTACTGTACAACAAGCATTACCTACAAGATATACTCCTGTGTTCAAAAACTAGATAAAAACGAAACAAGTACTCCTTTTCTGCCGAATAGCGCAGATTAAACATCTTCAAATTGTCGTCACTACGTCGCTACATCAATCTACGACGCTAACGACAAGAGCAATTTTAAACCAGTCCGCAATCTTATTAAATCAAAAAAATTAGTTTGATTTCATTTTTCCGCATCTCGTCTGAATTTAGTGGTGCAAGCATCATCACGTCGACCGTTTTCCTCTCGATCCTCTTGTGTGGCTTATGGTGTATACAAAGCTTTAGAGTAACACATTTAATCGACACATATTATTTGCATGTCGGTAGCTGCTAAAGAGAAACTTTCTATAATCTACCGGGAATTTTTAGATTCAAAATGGTTTGCACCTGTTCTGTGAAACTGAACCAAAGTATTCAGCTCACCTCCCGATTATGGTTATCGAAAACTTGATATGGCAAACGCTGACGTTATAGCGCATGAGGTTGGCATTCAATTAATAATCAGACTGAATGACGGTGTGTAAAAATAAGTTAAGATGTATATGGAAGCTAAAACATATTTTGCCAGCTATTTTTTCTGGCTTTTTCCTTGCAATATGGTCTGGGATGCGGAGGCGGTAGAGGAGAAATGCTCTGAGCTTTACAAGAGAAGTACATGAGGTGATGTGATGTGGTGTGCGTGTGCGTGTGCGTGTGGTGTGCGTGTGATGTGATGTGGTGTGATATGATGTGATGTGATGTGATGTGATGTGATGTGGTGTGATGTGATGTGATGTGATGTGAGTTCGTGTGTGTGCATGTGTGTGCGTGGTGTGTGTGTGTGTGATGTGATATGAATGTGTGCGTGGTGTACGTGTCTTGCTGTCTGCGCAATAGTTCCAATCCGGGAACCATTGAATCTAGGGATATGGAATTTTGCACTAAAATCGAAGATCACTTTCTGTATCCCATACATTGTGTTTCTGCACTTCTCAGCGTCCTATGCATACGATATGTGCCTTATGCCTTCGATTTGCCACCGTCTGCGATCGTTTCGAAGTGATCGTAACAAAATTCGAAGGAAACTGTCAACTCGATGCCAAATGAAAACCAATTGGGGGAGAAAACATTAATTAAGAACGACAAGAGAAACAGGAATGCCCCTTGAATACATGGGCAGGCGATCGATTCGATCAAATACGAACTTTTGCTGTCTGGCCAACCACGTCTCGATTCGTCGTGTGAGATGTACCGAATTGTTGATTTGATTGCTGAAGAAGTTTGGCAAGAGTGTTGCGGCTTTACGTAAAGTTCAATACTGATATCACTAATGCTTCAGTAATTCAGTAAAGTTCAATATAAACGAGTACAGTCGATTATTTGCTCAGCCATACAATAAATACTAACGAGAGTTTCACTTAATCGTTTACATAAGTCATATTTATTCATTTTTCGTTCAGCAAATATTGTTAAAGGAATATTGTTGAAAAAAAAAAACTCGTTGAAGAGGAAAATGTACTGATTGCACTGGGTACTTCAAAATGACTTCGGAGATCGAATTGTTGCAAAAAGAAATTTTATGTCGACAAAACTTCGGATCGGGCAGTTGCGTTCAATACACTTTTTTTTTTCGCTTTTAAAAAAATCTCATGAGTCCGATATGGCACATGGAAATAGTGAATGTTTGGTGAGCGTTTCAGCGATCGTTTTCGATAAAATGGCAATGACTGGTGATGGTGTCTTTGTGCAACTAAAAATAGCGAAATCGCGTTGGCGCCAACACAATTAATAAAAACTTAATTGCATCTCTGTGTTGAGATGGGAAGTGACTGCTGTGCGGACGGAGCAAACGTTTTGCATCACTTTTCGCTGACATTTTGCAATCGCTCGTTGAGGCGCATCATTTTCTTTGGCCGCTAAGGGACTATCTCGTTGAACAATCCCGATCGAGTGGGGACAGATGCTGTAGCGATAAATAACCAAAGAGTCGTGCGGTGTTTTTTTCGGATCGTTGTGAACCCATACCGTAAAATAATGAGCCAGTTGTTAGTGAGTTGAATTTTTCTCAGTCCCATATTCTACGCGTCAATATCTTGCATCGACAGCATATTAAAAACAACAACTTAGTGGTAACAAGTAAAGCTGTAATAGCATTTAGCGAAATACTGAACACATATTTACGAAGCGTTCGATAGTGCCTGAAGAATTATCGTGTCGGCACCATTTGTCGAATGTTAGGCGCTGTTGTTTTTCTTTTTTTTGCAAACCTACAGCACAAAGCTGAAAATGTGAAGTGAATCACTTATAAAAGCACTAAAAGTCGATAAATACGTCGGATATCGCATCTTCAACAACTTTTCGAGTCACGCTATTTTCATTCAGACGATGTTTAATGGCGTTTTAAAAATTTTTTTCCTTGAAACCAAAGTACGAAGGAAACGCGTACGTCAGTGATATTCATTGAAGTGCTGAGAGAGAGAGGGAGAGAGAGGGAGAGAGAGAGAGGGAGAGAGAGAGGGAGAGAACCTTGCTTACTGAAAACACCGTTCAACGGTGTTTGCTGTAAAAGTGCAATGCAAACGGATAAAAAATTTCATATGAGAAAAAAAAAGCAATCAGACCAATGTAAGAAAATAACTGGCAGCGCGTGCGATAATATTCAAGCAACCGATCGCGAATCTGATCGGGATGAAATGTTTCAAACGAGGGCTTAAAGTGACCGAGAAATTCGATATTACTGGTTCTCTGGAGCCTTAACCGAGATGCGTTTTAGAAACGACAGTCGACTTTTGTCTACTAAGCTTAAGGATTTTTGAAATTCATCAAATTGCAGGCACCAAAATCTAAACAGGAAAAAAGTAATTACTGTGGGAAGTATTAAGATTAGGTGAAAGATGTTTTGAAAACTTAAATTTTGTTTTGATTTAGTTCAGTAAACTGCACACCAAAGTTTTTGCACTTCATATTCGACCAATATCGTTTACTTCCCCAACGTCGTCCTAACGTCAACAAAACGTATGTGCCAATGCCAAGCAATAAATCAACATTATATTGGACAGTATTTCAAACGGTACTGGGACCCATATGTATGATGCAATTAACGCATGCTTTAAGTTAACACAAAATCGTCTTGCTTGATGATGACAAATTAAGGCATCAAACATTCTAGGCGAACGATGAAGTAAGTTGTCAAGTAAGACTTGTTTATCATTAATACCTCCAGAGTGGAACATGTTTCAAAAAAAAAAAGGCGCAATCAGTTAATGTTGAAATCAACAAAATATTACGCAACTGAGAGCAGCGATTGTTGATTTGATAAAAAGCTTGCGCCATGCGCTATTTGCTATCATGATTTTCGTACTCTAACCAATTGTGGGGGTCAAAAACGTTAAACAGTTATAGTACTGCATCACTCGATTTAACGTTGAAAAAACTCCTTCCGCCATTATGATCGAAGCATTGTTTTGCTATAACGTATTTGATCGCATAGTTTTAATTACTAATTAATAACAACTACGGTACTGATATATGTTTTTTGTATATCGCATTCCAATGATCCATGCTGAAATGAATAATCGAATAAATGTTCGAGTTTGTTTGGGAAAATATTTGTTGTCAGAAGATTGAGAAATGAATGATATGTGCCGTACATTAAAAAGTATAACGTTGAGGTTGACATTATCAATAAAAATTCACTTTCTAAATACACTCATAAGTTCCACCGAAATATCTGTAATGTACGTAAGACTAGCGGAGAATACGAAAAGTGCAACAATTGAAGATCGTTTTGCAAAAAAAAAACAAACATAAAGCGACGCAAATCAAGTGAACATTTCAAATTTAATCATTAAATGAGAACATTTTAAAAAAATATGAGAACATTTAAAAAAAAAGGAAAAATTGTGGAAATTCGTATCGGTGAACAACACTCAATTTTGCTCTGAAAAATTCGAAAAATGAACGTTACGCGAGAAATTTCAAGTGTTCGACGTGTTCACCGATGACTTTTTTTTTTAAAAGAATTAGCTCACCATAGAAAAATGATTGTCGCATTTAGTTCAAACAAAACGACAAATCAGTATCGGCAGCTGAAAAAAAAATTATTTCAGCTGGAAGCTTAGAAACTAATTGTGACATGACGGTGCTAAAGGAAAACAATCGCACTGAACTTCAAACACTTTCGAAGAATTTTATATAAGCATACTTATTCTATTTTTACATTTTTTAAACGAACTCTAAATAGCTACCATCATGATCTTTTTTTATGGTCTTTTTTGGTCTTTATATAAGTATATTCTAAATCATAAAAAGTGATCTTTTTTGGTTGGTCATCGATAGTGCAACACCAAGCACCACAGATCGCAAATATTTCATCGTAGAGAAAGACAACGCAAAAGCGATCATCGTCTCACATGATAACATACAATGGATGTGAAGCAAAATGAATGGATCACTAGACGGCAGCCATTGTTGATTTCCGACTGAGCAATAGCGCTCACTTATAATGGTGCGCACCATAATAATGTGGATGTGCTGATTTCAGCGAGAGTGGCACATCCGATAAGGGTACTTGGCAAAGAGAATCTACATATATTTTAATCGACAGACAAGCAACGTAATGGTGAAAGAGGGAGGTGCGAAAAGGTGGAATGAAGCGACCGTTTGCACATAGAAGATTGCCGAAGTCAGAGAAGTGCATCGCATAAAAAGCAGCGGACATATTGAGTGAATAATGAAAAGAAATTTGTCAAGGGTTAACCATGGCACCAATTTTGGCCGATTAAGAATAATAGCTGTTGTCGTCAGCCAAATGAAGAAAACCCATCGGGCAAAATTAATGCAAATGAATACTTACTAAACAGGATCATTTAATAGGTGAATAATGGACAATATGTTCAGTAGAATCATCGAGTCTCGACCGTGAGTGACAGATCACAGCTTGACACTTCAACGACTCGATAAGGTCTTTGCGCCCCACTTTAACGTTTTAGGCTTTTTGCTACTTCCTTTTGGTTGGCTATTTAGGTCTCCTCTCCCCATCCCCCACCCCTTTCTCTCACGTCTCAGTAGAATCTTTTCTTGTAATCATTACCTAACCAAACATGAGAAAAGAGAAAGTAACCGTCTATTAGAAATCGGTCATTGTTATCATGCTTGAATAATTTTTCAGTAAGATCCAAATGTATATCATAATGCATCAGAAGGATGCCAGAAAACTGCGCCGACATGATCACCTTGTTTAAATGTTTTTCGAGCGCTCTCTCCTTTCTGTATCAGCATCGATACGCTACACTCAACGCATTTATGCGCACATCGTTGGTCGCCTTTGATTCTCGAATTCCTTTCACTTGCTCGACGCATTTCGTAATCACGATCGCATGCGTTTCCACGCACTGAATACGGATTAACGAATCAATTTGTGACGTCGTGCAGCTGTTTTCTTCATTTAAAATAGCACAATGCTCGCTATTGCCGTTTTGATTTGTTGCATGAGTTTGGGAATCGGCTTGCATGAGCATTTCAATGGTGTTCGCTCGAGACGATTTATAAGATGCTGAGAGTAACGCCAACAAAACCATGACAGCTGCTCGCATGTTGATGATACCATTGTATAGCTGAACTATGACTTATCGTCACTTTAAGCCGTGCAGCAGCCGTCAAATACCATTGTCAACGCCCTGCTTATTTGTGCATTGAAAGCATTTTTGAGCAATGGATTGAGTTAGTTGTTCTATCGAAAAATAACTATGAAGAAAACTTTAACTTCATAGCTTATATAAGTAATGTATGGGGAAATGTGTATTAAGATTGTGTATTAAGACTGGTTAAAGAATACACCTAGCGTCCTCATTACATGATAATTAGCTAATTTAATTGGTATATGAAAAAGTGCTTCTTAGACTTTTTCTTTAGAAGGCTGAAGCAATGTATTCTGAGATAGTTGGTGAGAAAAAAAAAGCCTTAAGTGCCGAACTATTCATTCGTTTGTTCGCGGCTGACTTCAGCGTTCTTTTTCAGCAAATCATTACCGTATTCGAGAAAAAAAAATGACAACCATGTGCAGTCTCTACTTTTCTTGTCTTCGTCAAATACGGCTCGACAACTGTGCAACGATACGACGAGAAGTTTATAGCAAAAAATTGTGTTAAAAAGCTACGATCATCCTCACTAATATTAAAAATATTATCAACAAAAAAAATAATATAAGTGCTTGTTTTTTTCTAAATGTTGTACGCTAAAAGGTGCATTCAAAAGTGATCTGAAGCAGTTAACGAATAATGATAGAGATTATGCAGTCAACTTTAGAGCACATTTAAGAGCAGCATTTAGCTTACAGAACTAAAAACTTTTTTTTTTTAAAAAAAAAGTGAAAATAAGAGTGCGTTTTTAAGCGTATCGTATCACTACTCCCCATTAAAGTTGGCCTTGAGGTGATAGAACGTCATATGTTACTTTCGTCGTAGGTAGAAGCACCGTTTTTATTGCCATCAGCTGAATGAATTTCTATTCGTAATCGTAGTTAGAAAATATTGTTCCTTGCGTTAGCTACTGCGCACCTTCAAATCCACTCTAATAACTTGTCTACAACGCGTGCACTCGATTCAGTTCTTGAGTTTAAGCCAGATAGGAAAAGATGAATATTTATAATTTTCAACTGTCCTCGGCGATGAATTCTTGTTCTCCTTTTTATTTTTCATTTTCACTGATTTCCCAACACAACGAAATGTCTACCTGTCCGTTTTCGTGCGCATTTTTCAATGGGCGTTGAAATAAGAACGATGAACGTGAAAAAACAAACCTTCCCACGTCCAAACCGAATTTCGAAATATAACTCTCTCTCCTCTTATTCAAAAAAAAACGTTCAACTAAATACGTTCTGGATGCATTATGACAATCGAGTAGAGAGAGGAGCTGAAATGAAGTAAGCATCTAACAACTCGTCCAACACCACAATTAGGCTGAAAAAAAACGGAAAGTGAAGTAGTCGTGACATGAGCGTCGTTTTTAGTTAATGAATGGACAGACCAATTTGTAATAAAGCAAAGACTGTGTAACGTGAAAGGGATAAATGGTTTTGGTGAGCTTTGTACATTAGCTGTAGCCAAACTCTCAAATGTTCTAGCTATGATTTACACCATGTAGTGTCGCAATTGTGGCCAATACTAAATCGATTTACCATCTCGCATGAGGTTGTTGATAGTTAGTGTTTTCGATAGAGTTAGTCGCAAATTCGGTTGTGATCAACGGATTTTAGGCCATTCATTAAAAAGAACAATGTGAACGTCATTCGATTTCATTCTTCAAAAATGGATTGATCGCTTCCGAAGTTGCCAATTTTCCGGAATTTATTTTTGCACCATTCATTCCTATCCACAGAAGCATCATTAGGTGATCACATATTTGAGTAATGAGTTCAATCAGCTATTGTTATTCACATTCGATCTACTGATCATCCCAGCGTTTTTTTTCGGCAACGCCTAAGTCAACCCTTATCACAGAAAGTACGAACGGATATGATTATTTAGAGTTTTAGCGATTCGAATTTAGGGACAATAAGCCACTATAAAGTGTCCATCGGTATGCCCTTGGAAGCACAGATCAGTAGTTCGCTTACGCAATGATTTCAAGCGAACATGATCACTTAATGATTGAAGGTGCTTGTTCATGCAAAGTATCATGTGCTGAGCATGCCAAAAGCGACCCTAACATCAATGTGACGAAAATTGCCGCCAACGCGATCAGTGAAGCGAGATGTTATCGTGAGCGAGTTGATACATAGCATGAATGCGTGCCAGAAAAAACGTGCGTACACACGTGCTTCGCACCGTAGAAACTGATCTTGCACGCAGAAGTCAAGTTCAACCATAACAAATTCTGCGTTGAAGCACATAAAACGAAAACTTTAGATGACAGCTGTCTGCCAAGAACTGATTTTAAATACGACGCACACCTCTTTAATGGACAATGAGGCATTTCGATGAGTCGATAGTGTGGATTGAGATTTCAAGGAAGTAAGTGTAGGAACATGGGCTGCACCGCTGAAGAAATACCACATCGCATGTGAAGAAGAATAGCCTTTATTCACATGAATAAAGAAAACTGCACGAGGCAGTGAAATATATAACAAAACGGCACCAACATAAATGCGGTTGGACCGGTACATGTGTAGACAAATTGCACATATATACAGAAAGAATCGAATATAATGAGCAAGGAATAGCAAGGAAATGAGTGATAGTAAAGATGAATAAACATATGCACATGGGAAAAGCAGAATCATTCAATATAAAAAGTAAGCGAATCAAACGAATATGAGATGCTACTCGATAAATTAGATGAGCAATTATTCGGAGGTCAAATGAGTCGAGGCGGTTCGTGAACACCGGAAGATTCTGCGCCTCAGCGATTCTACTGGGAAGTTCATTAAAATACGGATTACTCTGAACTGGAAGCATGTATGTCGTTCGTTGATGACTCTCGCTGCTTCAGATAATACTTTAGTATCATTGCACTCGCCTAAGACACCTGTCATTGTCCAATTCCTTTTCGCATCATTTCTCCCTGAACATGACGATGCCTACAGTATGCTTAAATAGTAGGAATATGGCAGGGTTCTTCAATCGCTGCCTTTGGTCCTTTGAAACCAGCGCTATCGGCAGTGGCCTGCACAAGGAGCAATTCAAAGTCGGATGGGTGTGGAGGGCTGGGGAGGGGTGGCCGAGGCGCTTTTGGCAAACTGCAATTCATAACAAGGAATTCCAAAACAACACTTTGGGATGCTAGGAACGATAGAAATCACATCAAAATAGCCATCAAACGTCTCGTTACCATTTTGATGTCTCGAAAACATGCCTATCATTAAAAGCTCCTCAAATATTTCCAGCATATCCATGAAATTTCAGTGAAGATACCTCTCCACGTCTTCCACTTTACTTCGTTTGGTATTAACCACCACAACGGTGTATCAGTATTGCCCCAGTCACAGATAATGCATATGTGTATCGTTGTACAACCCGCCCCCTGATCAGAAAGGCATAATTATTAAGGAAACGAGACCCTGATCGAATCAGAAAAAAAGGCGCTCGATAGAAATGAGCACAACAATCCCTCTAGACGAAATGCACCAATTGCCTAAGCAACGTTCTGCGGTGGCCGTAGAAAAAGGTGTACAAATCTAGCACGAATAAGGAGGGAGCCTTACACGAATATTTGATTACGATAATGCATTTTAAGGACAATTCCATCGCATAACGCCTAATGCAGCGCTATATCGTGTTTCGTTTTGTTTATCTGGTTTATTGCATGTAAATACATTGCCACATGCAACTAGGCTACGCAGCAATCGGTCATTCAAATTGTGTGTATGCACATAATGTTACGCAAATACTGGCAGTCGACTGACTAACTTCGCCGAGTGACGAGATCGTTCTGTACTATTTCTGAATAATCCACAAAAATATTCGCCTTCAAAGCACCATTACTTAACCACCATTACTTACTACGATTACTCCAGTTGCCCCCTAAAGCATGCCCCTTATTGCTGGGGGATGCTGAAATTTTTCGGGGGGGAGGGGACAGAGGAAACTACATCCGCTTGCGCGAACAGTATCTAGAAGAAAGTAAAATTCACAAGCTAAGAGGAGTATGGGATCTCTCGATGCATACAACGAGAAAAGATGAAAACCACCATTACTTGAGGTTCGACTTGTGCTATTCGAGTTTTTATCAATATTTTTCTGTTGAAAAGTGCAAAGGCTCTTAGAACGCTTTCCAATCTCCCATATCCTCGGGCTTCTATTCGCCTGCATACCCGGTGCTTTCAGTTCAAGAACCAGTGTAGCCAAACTCTCAAATGTTCTAGCTATGATTTACACCATGTAGTGTCGCAATTGTGGCCAATACTAAATCGATTTACCATCTCGCATGAGGTTGTTGATAGTTAGTGTTTTCGATAGAGTTAGTCGCAAATTCGGTTGTGATCAACGGATTTTAGGCCATTCATTAAAAAGAACAATGTGAACGTCATTCGATTTCATTCTTCAAAAATGGATTGATCGCTTCCGAAGTTGCCAATTTTCCGGAATTTATTTTCGCACCATTCATTCCTATCCATAGAAGCATCATTAGGTGATCACATATTTGAGTAATGAGTTCAATCAGCTATTGTTATTCACATTCGATCTACTGATCATCCCAGCGTTTTTTTTCGGCAACGCCTAAGTCAACCCTTATCACAGAAAGTACGAACGGATATGATTATTTAGAGTTTTAGCGATTCGAATTTAGGGACAATAAGCCACTATAAAGTGTCCATCGGTATGCCCTTGGAAGCACAGATCAGTAGTTCGCTTACGCAATGATTTCAAGCGAACATGATCACTTAATGATTGAA
Organism: Toxocara canis; assembly: GCA_000803305.1. Lineage (NCBI taxonomy): Eukaryota > Metazoa > Nematoda > Chromadorea > Rhabditida > Toxocaridae > Toxocara > Toxocara canis. The sequence goes on along the minus strand of JPKZ01002585.1, from coordinate 84,530 downwards.
AGTGCTTGTTCATGCAAAGTATCATGTGCTGAGCATGCCAAAAGCGACCCTAACATCAATGTGACGAAAATTGCCGCCAACGCGATCAGTGAAGCGAGATGTTATCGTGAGCGAGTTGATACATAGCATGAATGCGTGCCAGAAAAAACGTGCGTACACACGTGCTTCGCACCGTAGAAACTGATCTTGCACGCAGAAGTCAAGTTCAACCATAACAAATTCTGCGTTGAAGCACATAAAACGAAAACTTTAGATGACAGCTGTCTGCCAAGAACTGATTTTAAATACGACGCACACCTCTTTAATGGACAATGAGGCATTTCGATGAGTCGATAGTGTGGATTGAGATTTCAAGGAAGTAAGTGTAGGAACATGGGCTGCACCGCTGAAGAAATACCACATCGCATGTGAAGAAGAATAGCCTTTATTCACATGAATAAAGAAAACTGCACGAGGCAGTGAAATATATAACAAAACGGCACCAACATAAATGCGGTTGGACCGGTACATGTGTAGACAAATTGCACATATATACAGAAAGAATCGAATATAATGAGCAAGGAATAGCAAGGAAATGAGTGATAGTAAAGATGAATAAACATATGCACATGGGAAAAGCAGAATCATTCAATATAAAAAGTAAGCGAATCAAACGAATATGAGATGCTACTCGATAAATTAGATGAGCAATTATTCGGAGGTCAAATGAGTCGAGGCGGTTCATGAACACCGGAAGATTCTGCGCCTCAGCGATTCTACTGGGAAGTTCATTAAAATACGGATTACTCTGAACTGGAAGCATGTATGTCGTTCGTTGATGACTCTCGCTGCTTCAGATAATACTTTAGTATCATTGCACTCGCCTAAGACACCTGTCATTGTCCAATTCCTTTTCGCATCATTTCTCCCTGAACATGACGATGCCTACAGTATGCTTAAATAGTAGGAATATGGCAGGGTTCTTCAATCGCTGCCTTTGGTCCTTTGAAACCAGCGCTATCGGCAGTGGCCTGCACAAGGAGCAATTCAAAGTCGGATGGGTGTGGAGGGCTGGGGAGGGGTGGCCGAGGCGCTTTTGGCAAACTGCAATTCATAACAAGGAATTCCAAAACAACACTTTGGGATGCTAGGAACGATAGAAATCACATCAAAATAGCCATCAAACGTCTCGTTACCATTTTGATGTCTCGAAAACATGCCTATCATTAAAAGCTCCTCAAATATTTCCAGCATATCCATGAAATTTCAGTGAAGATACCTCTCCACGTCTTCCACTTTACTTCGTTTGGTATTAACCACCACAACGGTGTATCAGTATTGCCCCAGTCACAGATAATGCATATGTGTATCGTTGTACAACCCGCCCCCTGATCAGAAAGGCATACTTATTAAGGAAACGAGACCCTGCTCGAATCAGAAAAAAAATGCGCTCGATAGAAATGAGCACAACAATCCCTCTAGACGAAATGCACCAATTGCCTAAGCTACGTTCTGCGGTGGCCATAGAAAAAGGTGTGCAAATCTAGCACGAATAAGGAGTTCTTCAATCGCTGCCTTTGGTCCTTTGAAACCAGCGCTATCGGCAGTGGCCTGCACAAGGAGCATTTCAAAGTCGGATGGGTGTGGAGGGCTGGGGAGGGGTGGCCGAGGCGCTTTTGGCAAACTGCAATTCATAACAAGGAATTCCAAAACAACACTTTGGGATGCTAGGAACGATAGAAATCACATCAAAATAGCCATCAAACGTCTCGTTACCATTTTTATGTCTCGAAAACATGCCTATCATTAAAAGCTCCTCAAATATTTCCAGCATATCCATGAAATTTCAGTGAAGATACCTCTCTACGTCTTCCACTTTACTTCGTTTGGTATTAACCACCACAATGGTGTATCAGTATTGCCCCAGTCACAGATAATGCATATGTGTATCGTTGTACAACCCGCCCCCTGATCAGAAAGGCATAATTATTAAGGAAACGAGACCCTGATCGAATCAGAAAAAAAGGCGCTCGATAGAAATGAGCACAACAATCCCTCTAGACGAAATGCACCAATTGCCTAAGCAACGTTCTGCGGTGGCCGTAGAAAAAGGTGTACAAATCTAGCACGAATAAGGAGGGAGCCTTACACGAATATTTGATTACGATAATGCATTTTAAGGACAATTCCATCGCATAACGCCTAATGCAACGGTAGCTATGCTCAGTTTAATGAACATTTTGCTTTAAACGCTGTAAAAATTCCTCTTCAAAAGTTCATAAGGTTTGTGGTAAATTTAATGAGTTGCAGACGAAATTGATGAACGACTGAATGAAAAGGAAATTTTTATATGGTTGCTTAAAATGGATAACAAAGTTTTTTGTTAAATGTTTTACTGAAACTACTAGTTATGTATGAGTAGCTCTGAGCGAGTAAGAAACACTATAGCGCTGATGTTGTGTCAACATGAAATGTAAAGGGAACTTTTACGTCTTAGCTTTACTTTGTTGTCAGCACACATGAGTAAACACTTGAAGTTGTATCTTAGGTGACACTTGTATATGGAGAGTGCGAGTGTTCGTTAGATACGCTGAGAGCGTTTTAATGTGAACGCGAAAACGATTCATTGAATAAGGGAGGGAGAGAGAGAAAGCAACGGGAGCAGAGAAACAGAGAGAGAGAGCGAGAGAGAGACATAGACTTACCCTTAAAAGGAGAGCACACGCATAGAAAAACAGTCTAACACGATGATGCGTGTGTCCTAGTGGACGCCCCACTTTGTGGGATCCGTTGACATTTCATTACAAGGCTCACAAGGGTGAACAACAGGGAGGGACCGACCGACCATCAACGCAATTAATTCGTTTAAGAATTTTACTTGAAATTCTTTCTGAATTTATGCAACCATCCTGTAATCCTTACCTACGTCGACGTTTTTATGAGAACTATTTTGCCAAAATATTTTTCACGAATTTTGAAATGCATTTAAATATTCTTAAGATGGCATTTGAATTCCATGTTCATCTGAAAGTGATGAGAAGACGAAGGCAATATGACGCTACGATAAATATTGTTTTGAAGTCACAACTGCTTGCTTCATGAACACTTCATTAGCGAAATTGTTGTTTCTAAAAATAATTCCGTAATAAACAACTATTCCATGCAATTGGCAAATGTCATTTTCATAGCCCATTCCTCGTTAATTAATGATATATTCTATTTGCGCAAAATATCCGTGTGGAATATGCGCAACGAATTGCTCGTTCAAAATTCGTCCCTCTCTTTAATATGCTTATATCACACATTCAGTAGATATCGAATAATCTACGTTCATTGCTTGAATTACCTTGAATACCTTGAACAGCTCTAATTTCATCGATTTCATCGTTCTCTCCATCAATGCAACTGTCAATTTTGCCGTCGATCGCGATCCTGAACTCGCCGCATCCTGAACTCGCCATATAGACGTCGCAACGGATCTTCCCATCTCACTTTCCATATCGCTTGGATTGCATTAATTAAAATAAGGAAGAAATGGGATTTAATGGGATTTTAAAAAAGCATAACATCTTACAGATTATTAAACGAGCTCAATAGGGACCGGAGGAGCCATTGAAACGATCTGCGAAGAGCGATTATTGTGGGGTACACTCATTTAGGGAAATGCAAGGAAAGTTCCTCACTGGCACGATTGTTTTACTTTAAGATTTTCTGTACTTCCTACAAAATATGTAGGGCTTATTCTTCCTGACAAGCCGAACCATGGGTTATTTTTTTATTGGGGAAATGACTATCACACTGGAGAAATGACTGTCATTTTATAGAAGTCAGCTAAGTAGATAAATTAAGATTTGATGTTCATGAATAGTTCATGATTTCCAAACATCAAATTATATAACTGCAAAAGTTATGCAGTCTTAATTTTTTAGCAGAGCTTGTACGTGAATTCGTCTTCATGGATAATTAACTAATCATGTGAGAGTCGAGTTCGGTGTAGCTCACGCTTAACCATAAGAACATTGTGCCAAAGCGAATGGAGACGTTGCCCATATGCCTGATTCGACAATGTTCTCTTTTTGTTCAGTTTTTGTGCTCAACACAACTGAAACTTCATTGGCGGAAAAGTATCAGTTTGCTTGAAAATGCTTTTAAGTAATGTTGTGTGAGTAGCACATGATTTAAAACATAAGTTAAAAAGTTTCTGAACGACATTTTTGCAAACGAATGATTCATTTAAACAAGCATGAAATGTCGAGTTGGCATTTTTGATGAGTTTAACGGAAGGGTCATCTGATGTCATTGTATCAACTCGTTCATCAACGCCACAACCGGCATCAATCAACAGCGCCAAACCATGGAAAAAAGATATGCGCTTTTCACGTCTTTGCTCTCTAAAAGTATAAGTAAAAGTATAAGTATGAATGATTGCTTCCCTCCATTGGGCTTAAAGGAAAGCAAGATTTCATTGAAATTATGAACCATAGTGACTGGTAGGATTTGAGAATTATGGAGATCATTTATTTCATACAGAAATCTCTTTTTAAACTGCATTGTCACCACATATCTACCTCAACAATTTTTTATGTCATTTGATGACACGGTGCAGCGTTTTGCTTCATGCTGATCGCCTGTTCCATACGAATGTCCCTCTTTCTTGCCCACATAGAGCTTTATGAAATTATTTTGACAGTTTTGTTTACTCGATTTCAAACTTTGAGCTCGTAAATTTTACGATGACGCCAGGATTAACCGGTTGATCCCACATATCCCTATAGATCTTACCAGATACCTAAGTGTTTTATCTACAGGGGATGAGAGCTAGCAGTTTATGACCTTTTCAAAATCACTAGAAGACGAACTGTAAGGAGTGAACAAATTGAAATAGCTGAATGCAGCAATGACGAAAACTATTTATATCCGAAAGCGTTTTGTTTGCAAAAATCGTTGAAGCGACTAAATTTTTTATTTTTAGCCACTTGTGAATTTTATTGACATCGTATCGCGAAAAAGTTCGCACTTTTTTTGGCAAATTCATTTGCACCGATTGAGATTTCAAAAGCGTTTCAAACATCACTGTCGCATGGTGCCTAAAAAAACCGTTGCCCATGTTGAAGACATAACTTTTCGGGTAATTTTTACCCGACGATTGTCCCAGTAACTTACATACGGTTGAAGCGACTAAATTTTTTATTTTTAGCCACTTGTGAATTTTATTGACATCGTATCGCGAAAAAGTTCGCACTTTTTTTGGCAAATTCATTTGCACCGATTGAGATTTCAAAAGCGTTTCAAACATCACTGTCGCATGGTGCCTAAAAAAACCGTAGCCCATTTGAAGACATAACTTTTCGGGCAATTTTTACCCGACGATTGTCCCAGTAACTTACATACCTTCCACGATAATTATAATTTACAAATCAGTAAAGACATACCTCTTCCGGTAATTTCGGTAATTTATTCTAGTTGTTCAGCAATTATCGTTAATGAGCAAAGTGATTTGTGAGTGAGTATTCAGATAAGAAGTTCCTTTCACTGTCGTGCTATTAGATGAAGACAGTGGTGGTAGCGCTTGCGCTTTCGAAGGCGAACCGTTCGAGTTTTCGACGCAATTGCATTATCGTAAGTTTCGTTAAAGTGCGATGCGATAAGCATAACCATGGTGTTTTCACCTAAAAATGATTAGGAATTCTCTCTGTTGCATGGAATGCTTAAACTTAAGCAATAAACAATATCAAGGACAAGTTTGCCGACGAAAAGCTACCAAAACATGGCAAAACCTCATATGCATCACCCAGTATGCCCTGAACTTTTGAAATTTATTCGAAATTGTTTGAAAGACATGCAAACATGAAATAAAAGACATAAAAGACTACAACACATGCAAACAAAATCAGCCAAGCAATTACTAGTATACAAACATAGGAAATGTTCCAGTCTCTTAGCTATACAATATGCAATATGAATAAAGTAATGCGATTATGGTCAACTTTATTAGCGTCCTTCGAGTGCTGCCAATAGCAAGCGTTCCACCACACCTTTTCCAAAATGGCAAAAATAATTAAAGAGTTGACGGGTTGTTAATAGGAGTACGGATGCAACAACGTCCACTTCATATTTGCTTCATACTGCTTGCGCTTTTTTTTTCTGAGCGCTAAGGAGCTAATGTCATTAGCATACTCCTAAGTGATCTGACTATTACGATTTGGCTACTTCTTTTGGTGGGTTTTATGATGTGGTGGTCAGAAATTGCGAAATAAACACAAGCGATTAGCATCAGAACTTTTATTTGAGGCTGGATGGCCAGTTCCACCTGAGTATGGTAGCATTCCAAGAAAGCACAAATCGTCGAAGTCAACCATGCACGTTTTTCAAGAGACGTCGTTCGATTCATATTTATTAATATCCCAGGCCATTTAATGCTTTCACGTTTTCGTTAGCACACAGTAAATGAACATCAGAGAGAGACAGAGAGAGAAAGCTTGATTGCGGAACGATATCGAACTACGATCAACATGGAAGCCGAAGACTGTCGACGCACGTGGCTCATGCACCAACAGTTACAGTTCATGGATATGATTGTCGCCAAACGTAGCAACACGAGACGAAGCCATCCGAAAACTGAAGTACGTGTTCCATACACAGCTCACAGCTCAACAGTCAGCTAACTCAAACGCTCACCGAAATTAAGTCATAATTTGCTGAAGATCCCGCATAAATTATGCGGAGTAGGCATGATAGAAATTTTGGATTTCAAAACGAAGGAACGGTGAAGATTAGTTAGTGAAGGATCGATGAATTCAGCGCTATTCACTGTTGGGAATTCAGCGTATGCTTCACTCTCATAAGATGCTCTAGCAGGAGATACATCGTTAAAAATTTCTTGATGGATATAAATTAGAGCCGAATAGCATATTGTAGCGAGAATCGTGCTACTTAAGCGTTGTCTCTGGCGTACATCATAACGATTCTGGATTGTTTTCAATGAGTCCTAGGACAAGTCTAAAACGCTAGTTACAGCGAAATGATGATATGGCCATAATGATCAAAGGTTCGCTTATAAGAAGCGCTTAGGACAACAACCTCTTGCTGATGGACATTTTTCGGAATAGAAACTCCTTGATTATAAAGTTGGTGCTGCTTCTTTTCAAAGACATCACTTCTGAGTACATCAAACTTGTAACAAGACTAAACTTCGCAACTCTTCGCTAATGGCCACTTCTGCGATTTCTACTGATTTTAGTAAGTGGAACTAGCATCTAAAACAGAAAAAAAAAATCGCTTCCATGACATGGACGTGTTCCGTGCTTAATAATATCATCGAAATGACCAGCAAACGAGAGTACTGCCAAACAATTCTGTTGTCATAACAAACTTATTTTGCTGAACTATATCCATCACAACCATATGTCTAACAATTTACTCGATCTTTGTTTGAAAAATTTTCCTCCGGTTTGATGAGTTCGTTGCCAGTATTCATATTATTATCCGAAATATCACGGACAGTAGGATCGAAGAGCATTTCTGAAAAGAGTCGTTTCGATTCTCAGGGCTTGATTGCTTCTGTCGACAAATGGTAAAACCTATTAATGAAAATTGCAGAGAAATTCTCAATGCTTTATCGAACCCTATCTGATGAAATTGGAAATGACAGAAATAAAAACGAAAAAAAGGCGTTCGCATCAACTTGAAAGTGTTTCGTAATCGTAGACTCGTTCTCTAAAAAATTAGCTACTTGCATTACGACTCTTTGTTGATGAGCGTTTTTGTAACAGAAATTGGTCACTTAATTGGTCACATATTAAGTTCTATCTCGGCTTATTATTGCTAAACTCGGTTCCACAATCGTGTTCCTTTGCCCACTTATGGGTACTTTTATATGGTCGACATATATTGCCGACCCTATTGCGCATTCTTCGAGAAACTGATCACTCATAAAAATATCAAATTCTATCTCAGCTTATTAATGATTCTCGTGGAGCTTTCAACGCCCTTGAAGATGCAATTAATAAAATGCAATTGAAGATGCAACAAAGATGCAATAATGCAATTAACACGTTTCTCGATTCTTGTTCATTTGCACACTTACGGGCACTTTTATAAGACATCAATTTCTTAGAGAAAGCGCAATTGGTGAATAACGAAGCGTTGCCAGCACATGTCGACCACATATAACTACCCATAAGTGTGGGAGTTATAGGAACGAGGTTTGGAAATCCGGGTCAGGCACATCTTGAAGAGCATTGAATGCTTTATCAGAGTCATTAATAAAGAGAGATAAAACCTGAGATCAAACTAAGATAATAGCTTGACCGTGCCAGTCCACTTTGAAAACGCTGCCATATATGCTCAAAGCTTATTGGCAATCTGAAGGTAATGCGGCAATAGATGAATGCGTAAAGTACAGAGTGATAATTAATCATTAATTTAGTGCAACGGACTGTATACACACCATGCAATCGCAGTCATCCACAGTCTCAAAAGGTTCAAATGAGCTGATGAACGCAAAATGTAATGCATTTGGGAAGAGATTTTAGTGTTGAGTGTGAAGCACCAAAGTAATGGCCAACAAAAAAATCGACAACGATCAACTCGCTGAGCATTTAAACAATACGCCGACAAAAACAACGCAAACCAGACACCTCATTTACACCTATCAAACAATGCAAACAAATTACGGCCAAAAAACAATGCGGTACTTTTGCACAACTATTTTCGTTTATCACATCATCATCATACACTGTTGCGTTTAACCTGAGCTGTACTGTGGTGTCGTAATGCTGCCGTATTGTGAAACACTACTGTATGATTTTCTTGATTAAAGTGTACTTCTTATAAGGTTAATGTTTCTCGTTATATTGATGTTAGCTTAGTTTCTTGCATGGCAACCTAAAATAAAACATTCGATTCGTTTCGATTCGATTCGATTCGATTCGATTCGATTCGATTCCAAACAACGAAAGCGAAAAAGTATTTCCAGACTACTAAAGCTTTTTAGCTAAAACTTCACGTTAAAAATTTCGGCGTAATCCATCTCAAAAGCATTAAAGTTTATTAAAGTGTACTTCTTATAAGGTTAATGTTTCTCGTTATATTGATCTTAGCTTAGTTTCTTGCATGGCAACCTAAAATAAAAGATTCGATTCGATTCGATTCGATTCGATTCGATTCGATTCGATTCGATTCGATTCGATTCGATTCGATTCGAAACAACGAAAGCGAAAAAGTATTTCCAGACTACTAAAACTTTTTAGCTAAAACTTCTCGTTAAAAATTTCGGCGTAATCCATCTCAAAAGCATTAAAGTTTTGGAAGCGAAAGGCGGTTCCCCAGAAGCACCATGCACATTTTGATTGCGCTTTATCTCGCTCACCATTGCTCAGTGGGATCTGAATTTGCATCTTCTCTTTCAAACGAGACATTAAATACTCAAAATGCTTTGCATTGCATGATTCGTTGTTAGCGGAGAAGGTTGTATTCATTCCGCTGTTTATCGAAACGAATACCTCATAAAATCAACATTGTCGATCGGAGAGCATCGATTGGGTAGTGCTGTGTAGGTACTTCGCTCTTCGATGAGGNGCCCTTCTCCCGACCATAGTGTCCGCTCGTCCTGACTAACCGCTATTGAACTCTTTGCCTCTCCTGAATTTTTTCTGGACGTAACTCGTGATTTCAATTATCGTTAGTCACTAGGGAAGCCTCCTTCCCCGTGATGCACGGGAGTGATATAAATGCGCACATGTCTTCCATGAATGGCATATAAATAAATGAATAATTCTCTATGATTTCGGCTCCTCCTTCTGGCGAAATCGTTCCTATTGGAAGTCCGCCGGCTTCTGAACCTCGTAAACTCGGCGCAATGCCAGTTTCTCCCCTGACTTTTTGGTTGTTTTGGCCAAACCAGGGTTTCAGCTGAATAAATTGCACCCCGAGTTGTGGTCACTCCAGCTAATGTGAGTCCTTGCCTGAATCTCCCTCCAACGCGTCTAAGACAGCCGTTGGGTGGAGGTGAGGTTTGCACCTCAAAGCGGAACGCAACGAGGAGAATCGATTTGTAATGACCGACGATGGGCGTTCTCGTATCGATCGAACGGCGTTACTAGAGAAGCAAGCGTTGGACGGCTCAATCGGGGGGAGGGAGAGAGCCATTTCTATTGACTTCGTTCATTCGCGGTCCCTTGTTCACTCACCACTGCGCTCTTTTTACCACCGTTTTTTTTTTAAACTGATGACTGCTACTGTTTCTGTTGATTCAATTGTAGCATCGTTTTTTACTGAGTTCTTTAACAGCGCATTTTAGCATGGGCAATCAATCGCATGGCTATCTTGCACCACATCGACACCGCTCCTATTCGGTTCCCTGATTTTCGCCCCTTTTAAGAGTACCTACAATAGCACGTAAAATCAAAGTTTATCGAAGCTGACGTTGGTTAAGCGTCTCCATATTTTTACCTGTTTCTTTACAACTTGCGATACTCAAAGAGCGTGTATGATCTATTTATTGCAAGCCATCGAATTCACTCCAGCGCAGCGTAGTCTCCACTTCAAAATCAATCCCTTCTGAAGTTGAAATTCCTGTATCCCCTCTCTCCGCCCCCTTCCGGTTGAATTCAGTCTTCTGCTCATGTTAAGCTATCATCTTTGAAAATGTCACACGGGAGAAATTCTATTTAAATTCGCACTTCCGTCCATTTTATCTTCGACCCTCTTCGAAGCTAAATATATCCAGATCATCATCTACAGGCAAATTTTACTCCTTTGCAAAAACTCTTTCTCGCGGTAAACGGCGTTAATTTGCCAGTTTTGCTCGCTCACTCTGCAGGCGAATCAATATCGCCCTCACCACGGTATCCCGGAGAGATAGTGAAAGGGGAGGGGGCCTCCTGTTCGGATGACCCAAAGGGAAACAGCTTGTGCGGAAAATAGGGATTTTGGGGGAAATGCATCAATAGAGGTGGTGTCGTATCAGTAATTTACTAGTGATCGCGATCTATTGCTTATTTTTGTGTCCCCTTGGTATGCGCGTACGACAACTGAAATGTGAATCCCTGCTTATGGCCGCCAAAATAAGATTCTGTGTTCCTGTAATTACACCTCAATAGATGATCCCAATCCTGATGCGATAATTTTTACGTGCTAAACATGGTCCATGCCATCGTTTTCGAAACTGGTGGGAAAATTTAACGATTATTAATTAACCTGACATCTGCATTAATTATAGGAAACGAAATCACCAATATAAGCGAAATTTTATTTACCAAAATCTTTTTCTCATACTGAACGAAGTGCTTTTTTTAAAAAATAAATTTTCATACTTGCGCTAATTTCGAGGACAGGTAGCTCTTTGTGTGGGCTTCATCCAGCTCTTCATTAATTAACTCTCACATTCGTTTATAGGATTTGCTACGGCATTTTCTGTTCACAGAAATCCCGAAAATACAACCCACTAAATGACGGCAACAGCTGAAACTTTATAAGTGAAATATTTCCATTGCAGTTCGATAACTTTCACTTTAGCGTTATTCGATGGTTAACTGACTGTGAAAACTAGTTACCACCCGTCTAGGAATCCTGATTGAACGTCAACTATATGCGGGTGCCCTATTTCTTTACATTTATAACGGTTACCCAGCCCACGGGCGTCTCTTTTTTTTCAATCGCCGATCGGTTTCCTTTCCTGAAACTTGATCATAAAACTTCTAAAAAAAAAAATTCGAATTTTTGAATTGAAAAAACTTGTTTTAAAAAAAGTAGGTTTTAAAACAAATAAACTGAAAATTTCCTTCAAAAATTGACTATGGAAATGTACGACAACGGCATGGGCAACTTTCATTCTTAGTAATGGAAAGTTTCGTGAAAGTAATCAGTAGTTATATTTGTTTACGAATACTTTCCGTCAGCAATAAACGATATGTGCCCTCCAAATAGTGTTTTATCAGTCGTCGAAAAGTAAACTTTCATTTTCGAAGGGATTCCTATGCAGTATTCCTATGCAGTATTCCTATGCAGTATTCCTTCGAAGGGATTCCTATGCAGTATTTTTTTACCAAAAGCGAATACTTTTCTTGCAGTGATCCTTTTTCTATTTTCGCTGAAAAATTTTTCTTCTCTTTATCATCGTCGACCCGTTGTTCTCACACGGTCGTTTCGGTTCGACTTAAGGAAATTGCATGTAATTCTTAATCATATACATCACGTTAGAAATCTTATGCAGAACTCAACCGATGAGGCTGTGTGCGAATATAACGTAAATTAATCCCTATAACCTACCTGGGAGTATGCGGTGTATTCGATAGACGTTCCCAGTTGACCGTTTGTGATGCATGAAAACCGGATGGGCTATGAACCGAACCTCGGATATTGTTTGTGCTCGGAAGGCACTAATGGGGTGTATTTTAAAAAATACAAATATTACACCCCTGGCGGGAGATAACAAGCCCGTTTTATGCGACCAGAGTAACGTGAGAGACGTAAAACTAAGAAATTGCTCGCAATGAACAACATGCACAAAAGCAGCATCTCGGTTGCAGCGAAGCTTGGTTTGACTGTGGGTGCTGACTGTTTGGTCAAAGAACAACACGAACGAGTTCGGTGTTCGATTTTGGCAACGTTAGCAGGTGTGCTACTCTCTGCGTCGATATGTCGTCTATCTGTCGTATCGTCGATCTGTCGCATATGTCGTCGCCCCGCTGTTTGTTATTAATTACGGCAGTCACGCTTTCCCTGAGTGCCATATGACCGTTCACAGCGCAGTTCGATCGTTGCCATCGATATTTGTTCAAGAAAGCAGATTTATGTTGGATTTTGATGCCCAATTTCGCAAAAAATTTCCCATTCTTTTTCTAAAAGTTCCCTATTTTTCATGGAGAAACTCACGTGCCAGTCTTCGTTTAATCTATTCCGAGAAATCCGAGCCCTACATGCACTTTTTAGGATCTTCATTGAATCTGTTTGATTTTCGACAAGTGCTTTCTTCATTTCCACACGGAAGCACCTAAACATGCACACGCATCATTACTCTTCAGGATCAATAGTTCCCTGTGGGCCCAAGTTGCATCCAGAGAACCGAACATAGCGCAGTCTTGTCGACCTTTATCATCGGATCATTTTCCATGCAGTATAACTCTTCTAAAGTTTAAAGATTGTGTCGAAGTTTTGTGTGAAAGCGCTCGAAAGAATGCAGATTTTGCCTACCAAATGTGATCGGGGTAGCTGTTTAGTCCGTTAGTTGAAACTGGCATAGAGACTGACAAAACGGATGCGTACACATGCATAACCTGACCTTGATATGTTAAATGCTTTCGTGGAGGCCAAAAGGCTATGCGGCAATCGAACCCCAACACCACATTCTTCTGCAATCGTATTTTTGATGTTTTCTAATTATTATTATGCGATAAGGCGCTAAACGACATTACAGTTGCGTGACAGCAACCGGAAGATGCGATAGGCATACTTACCAGGCTTGCCCTTATCAGCCCCAGAATATCATATCATTGATGGAAGCCTTATGATTTTCTATGGGAATCAAGTGACTTCCGTAGGAATCACTCGATTTCAATAGAAACTTAAAACTGAACACTTAGTAAATGCTTTTAGTACCGTACACCACTCGCTATTAGATATGAGGTGATCCCACTTTATGACGCTCGTTTAACTGCACCTCTAAAACGAACAACAACCCATATTAATATTTTTGACAGCGCATATTGCTTGCTTATTGATGCACGTTCAATTGTGTTGTGTGTCATCGTTCTTTTTTTTATTTAGTCGTTTTTAGTGCGTGCAGGTTTTGGGTGAGTAGTTGCCACATGGTGGATGATCGTTGAGTGTAAGGGATTTAAAAGGGATGTCGCTGTGCGTAAGCTCGATCCCGTGGGGCTCGTTGAACGCTGCCGTCATCTCGATTGTCGGCTGTCTGGCATTCGCAGTACTCTTTGATGGAGCGATGGAAGGATTCTCTACGCAGGTATAAACTAATTCTTTAATTATATATTTTTCGTGAAACTTATTCATATTACTTATGCGCACTCTTATACCGATAACATAGGTGATAATTAGAACTTGTAAGGAAAGGAGACGGCATCGAACTAAAGTAAATCATCCAAAAAGGAAATAGACTCGAAATGGTGATCGCAGGCAGTAAAACCAGAATGTGGCCGTATTTGTCATCCCAGGCACGAGTATATCAGAGTGAATCGTATAAATCACAAGATATCACCGGTCGTACACAGTGTCGATTCTTGCTGTATCCCTACGCATAAGTATTCTTTGTTCATTTCAGGTTAATACGCTGATTCCATTGGGATCGTTCACGTTTCGAAGCGCGATTGCTCTGATGACGATATTTTTGATATTCGTTTCGATTATACTTTTACTTATAGGAGGGGCATCCACATCTGGTACGTTGTGCGACTATTTGCTATTTGTTCTATCAGGGCTATTTATGCTTAACTGTGATTGATGCAAAAATAAATGATAAAAAGAGAGCATGAATAGATCTAACTTAGCTTACTGGGAGCAAGAAATATGAAAGTGTTTTTGAGGACGCAACGGATAATTGTCGCTGAAACGACCCACGCTGTTTGGTTTTTGATGTGAGTTCGTTTAAAGCAGTTTGCTTTTTTAGAGGAGAGGTCTTTATAAAACGTTGCCTTACTCTATATCGCACAGTCGCTCTCTGATATCAGCAGTTGCAGCGCTAAGGTACTATAGTTAGAAAGGTAGTTTGCTCCATAGCTTCGCTTGAATAGCAGTAGTACCGTCAAAGAAGCGATCATTTGAATAAGTATGCGAGTATTATTTCTAGGTAAAAGACCACCAATGTTTCTTCATACTCTTCGCGTAGGAAAATTAATTAGCAACAAACTGGAATTTTAATGTAATATGGAAGTAATTTTTCAGCATCAGTAAGACTAACAAAGAAATCCGACTCGATGGAAGATGAATCGTTGTTGTTTAGAGTTGTTACTTCTCGCTTCATTCTTGGCGTCTTTACTTTAGCGACTATGGCTTTAGGTTTGTTCCACTGATTTTCCATTAGCTAAGTTGCAGTGCGGTCATATAACAAAAAAAGCTTTTATTTGCAAGAAGTCTTTCTTTTTCCAACACAAATGTCGGTTTCATTTTTAAATCTGTATTTTTTTTCCAGTTTATTTCTTGTAACTAGAGGTTTTTATTATTATTAACTAGAAAAGGAAAAGAACGCGAAAGGCGAAATTAAAAAATTGTGTGCCGAAAGAAAAAAGGGCTTCTTAGTACGATTCTTTTGCTGCAATAGTCTCTTAACTAAAACCAAAGCCACCCAGCAATATTTTTGGTGTTGGCATGAGTGATCGTAAGATGTTTATACCTTAGGTGATGACAGTTTCGTTACCACAGTTTTTTTTTAGGTTGCTGAATTCTGCACTGATCATATTGTTTCGTAACGTCGTCGAAATTGACGCTTTTTTTGCCTATTTTTCACTTTGATTGTTCGATTTCTACGTATGCATGAAATATTTACTCGTAGAAAGTTTTCAAATTGAGTGACTTTTTAAGGTTTTTAATCCTTTCATTTTAAAAAATTGCCTTTTTCATCGATATCCGGATTCGCCCTCCACCCTCCCCTGCCCTGACCGGATTAGTTCAATTCCTGTCCATCTGAGGTCTGTACAGGTGAGAGCCAGATTTTAGTACTGCTATGGGCAATGGTGGTTTGCATGAGTGGTGTTCTGGCGTCGTTTTATTTCGTCTTCATTGGCGCAGTTTACTCGTTCTGCGCACTCGTCGATCAGCAATGTTTCGATTTCACCGTTTTGCTGCCTGCACTTGTCAATCGACTCAGCAATAAGGTTCTTTTTTTCTGCATTCTTTCATTATGCTTTACAAGCTCACCTTACATTACTACACCATAGCGCACCTCACGGCTGGCTCCGCTCGAGTGTTTCGTTTCTTTTGTGACCGTTGCACAAATTGAATGGCAATTTCTAATCATCGCCGTAATCACATACACATCTTGCATTCTGTTCCAACTTCTTATCACTGTGAACGTAAATGGATGTTTTCATTTTGGCGGCGTTTTTACATCCGACAACTTTCGGGTCCGTTTTAATTGAGCGTGTTCTACCTAACTGAATTTTTCATTTTAAAATATAACTTTTAATAAACCCCACCCCCCTCCCCCACCCCTAAGCAACACGAAGTTCTTTTCGAATATTTCCCTGTCCGCCGTGAGCACGGCGAAAAAAAATAGCCTTCTTGTGGACAGCAGCCCTCTTCCTCAGAACCACTACGGAATGTCATCGACGTCGGTACAACAAACACCACTGAACAGAGACTCGAAATGTGGCGTGGCCTTTCTTCCGCTCACCCTCGTCGGCGTAGGTCCCATCTTGAGCAAATTCCTTCTGTTCGAAACTGTTGTATTCTTATTCCCTTGACCTAAGTATCTTCCTCACAACCTCCCACCCCTTCCAAAATATGTTTTTCCGTAATATTTTCAGCTTATTTCTGCGACCGCGAATACTGTTTTCCATGTTGAATATATTGTCATCTTAAAATGAATCTGCCAGTAGCGTTTTGGATGCATCGTATAGATGAATCGATCTTTTTTTGTACACCGAACCAACTCGTTGAAAGAGAACTCAAGAAGGTTTTGACAAAGCAACAGTTGAACTTCTGGTTATCATTTTAAGAAAGAGAAATATGAGTTAGTCCAATTAGATGAGCTTATCACGTCCATCACCCTTTCTTCCTGCTTCCGCCACTTTCTGTGTCTGCTGTGATCCTGAACTTCTTGATGCATTGGCTAATGACCTCATTTTATTTTTCTTGGACTTTTTCACTTCCTGCTCTCTTTTCACATTGTTTTACATCCCACTCGAACGAGTTACGACCTCGCCTAGAGTCGCGATTCTGGTTTCGGGATGGTAATCTTAATTATGAACCGAAGGTTATAACTGTTTTGCAGCAGGTCGATTTAACGTTCTGTAAGGAGAAGAAAGAGGCACTCTGTGCTAGGGAGCACAATCAAATTTGGCCCTTCGTTGGTTCATTTTTGTGCGCCCTCCTTGCGCTCACCGGCCTCGTTTACTTCCTCATGTGTATGACAGCCAATTACACCAGGTTACTAAGTCTATTCGTTGTAGCTAAAAAAATTTCTTCCATAGTTCGTAGACATTTTTCTACTTTCATTTCTTTTTCACCCTCAATGTATACGGTTGGTGCAAGCGAACGGCAACACACACTACGCATAGGGCAACTGGAGAGTGTTACGTTATAAAGATGGTGCACGCAGAAGATACCAAAGGAAGTGTTTCATTGCGCTCTCTACTTTTTAGCAAACAATCTTCAGTGATGTTCTCACATGTAGTGACCTCGAAGATTTTGTTTTGCGATAGCGTCCTTGAAAAATATGTCACACCATGAAAAAGTTGTTTTCAAAAATTTGTACCAAATGACCAGAATGGATTCGTAGAAAAATTGATAAGGTGAGCTTCCTCAGGGTGAATTCTAGTGGTTACATCATATTATTTCCACTTTGTTATCTATGAAAAAGTTTATTCCTTTCGATTTCTCTACACGTTTCCTATTTGTGTTGTTATTTTCTCTTATCAGTCTTCTGAAATCGCTTTTTAAATTTACAGATTGAAGTCAGAAAAACGTGTACGTAAGGGCGATCATTATGCGATGAATCAGGGCACAGTCGACTCCAACTCTTTCATCATGACCAACATGGGCAAGTGAAAGTGGCCTTGTTGTCCTCGTCCGACTTGCTTGCATACTCCGAACACCGGTGAGTGAGTGCTTCTAGCTGCCTGAATGGTGTAATCGGTGAGTGTTGCGCTCATTTTAATAAAATACGTGGAACGTACAGGGTCAGCCCCTCTCCTGGCCCAATCCTACCTTCCTTTCCAGTCGGGAGTTGCCGACCGCGAATTTCGAGATTCTTGACGATTGGCCCATAAAGGACAGGCCAACAAGCAGCAGAAAGAATTTGAAAGTTTAAAGAAAAGCGATTTTTCGACGGCTTTAGTGTTTGTGGTAAATTCAAAGCTGGCATTTGTGGCTCACTTGCACATCTTCCAGCTTTCTGCACCAAATTCCTGGGCCGGTGATTTGCGCATGGAAATGGTGACTCGCAGTTTTCGGAAACTTGGGGAAAGGGAGGGGGAGGATGAAGGTCTGTACGCGTGATTTGGAAGGGGCAATTCATACGGCTGGTACGGCAATGAGAGCATGTNNNGTTGGGGATGGGGGGAATGATTGCTGACACAGTATTGAGCGGCTCAGAATTTGTCTAATTTCTTATCGCTGCTATTTAAGCATTGGTTGTTATTATCAAACGTGGAGACCACTCGTCTGCTCGCGGTTTCTAACAGATAGGTAAATATGGCTGGAAGGAAATTTTTTTCAACAGCGTTCGTTGTGCGATGACGTTTACCGTAACATTCACTCAGAGTGGGCAGCTCCACTTGTGGCCTCTTCGTTCAAGAATTCCTTGATATTTTTGTGGCTATGGGCAAGATGAATTGTAGATAAGTCGGTCAGATGCTCTCTACACCGAAGTTGACTGCTGAGTTCTGGAACGTTCGCGGTTGTTTTTGTGAATTTTTCTTAGCTGCGAACCAGTGGTGCCTTCTGGTTGGGCAAAGTGCTTTTTCATATGCCGCGATTAAAAAAATGTTTTTAAATAATACACTGGTGTAATCGGAAAGCAAGGAGCTCTACGACTGGATGGAACTTTCTTCCCCAGTATTCTTAAGGAAATAATTCAAAGTTGTTCAGCTACTGCCGTCTACCAACCACGATTAAACTGCGGCATTGAACCCGTCCTTCGAAATTAATTCAGGTTAGAAAGCTCTTCCTCGCAGTAAGAGCGTAGAAGTGAGGATTCACTGCTTCCATTTTGAGCCCTGCCGGGTTGGAGTTATCCTTTCCGCTATCTGCAACCTAATTTTTCGGAACAAAAAAAACAGAAGAGTATTTTTCAGTTACCGCTGACATCATTATGGTGAATAACTGTGTTTACTAAATCCGTCTAACTTGGGTACTGTGCTGCTATATCTCTGCTTCTGAGGTGGCCTGTGTTGGGAGGTAGGGATCGGAGACCACTGTGAATCACATTAAGATGTCAACATCTCGTTTGGCCGTAATGCTGACCCTACCACTGCGAGGGCGTAAAATACGTTCTCGGTCAACCGACGAAGGCTCAAATGAGCAAGCATGCTAGCTTCTCTGTTTACAGTATCACGTGAAATTGTTCTTCTTGTGCGTGGTAATAATGCTTTCTGTGATGGTTGTTTGCAAATGCTGCAGTTGAACTATAACGAATATGTAAATATCGCTGCTTTTTTTGTGATGTATTGTGATGTTCGTTGTCCGCAGTGCTTGATGTGTCTCATTCACGACTGCTTGCCTTGTTTTCGGCTAATTTTCACCTTTTTTTTTAAATGCCAAATTCTGAATGTTTCTTTCTTTGCCACATAGCAAAGTTAACTGCATAAAACGCTGTTGTCTCAGTGCTCTTAATGTGGGCAAGGGCCCCCCGCATTTCACATGGTGCCGGTCGAGAATACGTGCCGAGTTTATTTCTTTTCTAGACGTTTCACATAGGATTCATTTCTGAGAAACATCCAACGTGAAACGACTCCAAAAAACAGCTGCGGGTAAAGTGTGGGTGAGGAGAAATCTGAATCAGCATCATGCTTTTGCTTGATTTTTTGCACAACATAGAAGAACCTAAAGTGTTCGGAAGGCCAGAGATGTTATGTTGCTTACTGGTCACGAAATGCTATTGCACAGATATATGCTACTTCGTTTATCTTTACATAGCCCTACTTTCTTGGGATATTGGCATTAAAATGGCAAACGAAGTGTGTACTCCCACAAACGCTCTCTCCGTGTTCACTGCTCTGAAGTCGTTTAAAAGTATTTAGAATGGCGCTTATGAATAGAGCTTGTGCGAATTGTTTTTTATAACGTAAACAAACAATCAACGAGCAAACATGCTTTGAAAGCAGTGCGATAATCAACAAACAATAAATAAAGTGGTAATAAAAGCGTCATAAGATGGAAAGCATTGTTGTGACAAGCGCGTATACATTATACTGAACCAAGTTCAGGGCAGCTGAGCACGCTACAAACAACATTATTGCTTGCAACAGCACAGCTTCCTTATAAATCATCATATCACATTTCGTTCATAATGCAAGACGAGAGTGAAATCTGCTAAGCGACTTTCTTAACATCACCCCAATCACTCTTATTTATATGCATATTTCGATGTTCACTCCCCAACCAAAGCGAAACAAAACAGTACTTGTAAAGATCAAAAGTAATCGCGACGTTCGTTAATCAGCAGTTTTATATCGAGTTCAACAGTCCACGCAATTAAGCGCTATAGTATGATAATTTTTAATTTGTGAACAAAATACTATTAGGCTGACCAAAAAGTTCGCATTATCGAGGTGATCGCCAACCCAAATAGCCAAGTATAGTCAGTCGCCTTAGCAACAAAACGGTCATACAGATCGCCAACAAACAGCCTAGACAATCCAACAGAAAACTTGTAGCGGATACAACAGCACTCGAACGACACTTTTTTCTCGAACGCTGTTCAACCTATATTGCAGGCAGCGTTCGGTAACCAGCTTAGAGCTCTTACTTATGTACTTCAAGCTATAAATCCCTCACGATAACCACAACCGCCTTGCACACAAATTACGATTTAAGAAATTCAAATACAACGGAAATGTGAGAAAATAGAATATAGCGTTCACAAGATGGTAGTTTAGTTAAGGAATTGTTCGAAGAACAAAAGCATAGACCCATACATCCGACACTCACTTACATAAACTATTACATTAGGTTGGCTGAAACTTCTCCTAAGCATTAGGTCAATTGCTAGTGCCATTACTGCCGGTGGGGTTGAAGTGTTTTTGCCGAAAACTGTCACTCCAAAAAGACCGTAAATTTACAATATGGAGGAAAGGCAACCGAAACATCGAAAATCAAGCGATAGTTTTCAGTTCATGGGCACTCTTAGGATCTCGAAACCGGAGTTTAAAAAAAAACTACCGGAAATCAGGCGCAACGCTAACTTTTATGAAGACGATGAAAGCTTTCTGATTTATCGCAAATTAAAATATGAAAGAAGCAATAGGGAAATGCGAAAAAAAAGAGAAGAGAAATATGGACAAGAAATTGAACGAATGGTTGGTTGACATGGCGAGAAAGTGATAAAACAAAACTTGAACAAAGTAGAGAACAGAGATGATGAGCACAGCGTATGCAGTTGGCCCAAAAAGAACACTTAGCAGTAACAAAGAAAAGATTTAAAAAAAAACCTATCGTACATATTCCACAAATCGAGCGAGTGGCAACAATTGGCGTTTTTAACTTTATCGAGCAGGATTCAGTGCTACAGTGAAACGATAAAGGGTGCGATAAACAGTGAAGTATTTTTGCGTTTTAAATAATCTGTAGTTTGGCTCGATGCTAATGGAAAGGTGATCGATGATCGCCCTTCGAACGCGTATTGCAACCAGTTTTAAATTTTAGCACTGAAAGCCCACTTAAATTCGATTTGCATATCGGACAAAATGAGAAACAAACGAAATGGACAAGATCGCTAAAGATATTCGCCTCGCCTCGCAGTAAACTATTCTATACATTGTTATGAAGAAGAAACAATCTGTAAGCTGATAAGATATTATCTTCATTAATCAATGAACTTTTTTTTTGTTTCTAAAATATTCGGAACTACCCGCAATTACTTCAAAACTGTAATTTTCAGTAATAAAACAAAAACGTCATTATTTTAGAATAAACACACTTCGGCACATGTTAGCGGCAGTGTTGCTTACTGATAAGTACAGTTTTGTAAGATAACCTCAGCAGACAAAATTCATTCATTTTCTGCATAACTGGGCGGAATCAAATGCATCTCAATAACAATTTGACACCTCCATATTTGATTTTCATCGAACAAGAAGAAAGCAGATCTGCACAGTTTTCACCATTCCGAGGGGTTTATTTTTTAAAGGGAATTTGCTTAGTGCAAAGCACTAAGCAAATTCGCTAGAAATTTGTTATCAAAATAAGTGCAAAGCAAAATGCATTCAATCGCCACTTTTAGATGTCGCTCGCTGGTTAACCCAAAACGACACAATATCCTCCCACTCATTCTATACACAAAATATATCCCACTCATTCTATACACAAAATATATCCCACTCATTTTATACACAAAATGTAGGTTGAAATATATTCTGAAAGGAGATTATGCGCCACCGAAAAACTTCATTTTTCCTTTAATAAATGCTTTCTTCTAACGGTGCGAAATTCGCGAAAACTCAGAAAGTAAGTAATTCTGAAGAAATATTATACTGCAAAGGAAAATCTATAGAAGAGCCAAAAAAACGAGGATGATAGACGAGCATTTAAAAGTATTTAAAAGATTCATGGAGAGAGAGGGAGTACTGGATCTACAAGCATATAAAATTACCTTTCAACTCGCTTATACATTATGGTAGCAACGGCTTTAAAAGATAGCGAGGATGATAGAAGAGCATCTCACTGATATTTGTTGTTGTTGCTCTCTTTAACCAGAACAGTGCTATGGCATATGAAGGAATGACATTGAATTTTAAAGCTTCTTTTGAGGACACTAAATCTGATCAACAAAGCAATTGTGGTTAACAACAACAAAGGAAATAGTAAAGTAGTAATCAACTGTACAAAATGATTTAAAAGAAATTAATGAATGGTTGTGATCTAATTAGAATGAATGTGCTTGTGCGCCTAGAAAAAGAATATAAAACAACGGCAAAATGAGTATTTAAAAGATTCATGGAGAGAGAGAATTGGATCTACAAGCATATAAAATTACCTTTCAACTCGCTTATACACTATGGTAGCAACGGCTTTAAAAGATAGCGTATATCATGTGTGTCTTCAGAGTAAGCTTTGCTAGTGATATTGTGCCTTCTCTAAGAATTTAATACTCCTCATTCAGCGCGCATTATCCATCAATCAGATTTGCATATTTCCTTGGCAGAAATGTGAGCACAAGAGTGTTCTTACTCC
This sequence comes from Toxocara canis, assembly GCA_000803305.1. Classification (NCBI taxonomy): domain Eukaryota; kingdom Metazoa; phylum Nematoda; class Chromadorea; order Rhabditida; family Toxocaridae; genus Toxocara; species Toxocara canis. The sequence goes on along the minus strand of JPKZ01002585.1, from coordinate 61,484 downwards.
AGCGTAAAAATTTGCAGCAAAGCGAAAAACGCCGAAAATAAACACACGTTTTGCATCTTTCATAAATTCTAAGACGCATGTGCTTAAAATGAGAAGTGAAGAGAGGTTATTTTCGAAAGCCCATGTTTGCGCACTCCTTTTCTACCGATATTTTTTTGAAATTTCAAATTTCTTTTGCCGGTTTTTACAAAAAAATTTCTTTGCCCACATGAAATACTCCATCCTCTCTCTTTCCCTCACCCCTCCCGCCCCTAAATTTTTATGCATTAATATTCTCCTTGTCAGTAATTCCATCATTTCTTTTGCAATCTGCTCATTTCGTTTCCACCAATCTAACATTTCCTAAATAACAGCATTTAATAGAAAGAAGTACTCGATTTCGCATGACGTAATTAATGTATATGGCAACAAAACACGATGACGATGTTATAGTACAAAAGATTTTTCAAAAAGAACACATACCTCAACTTAAATTTATTTACTTTTTCAAATATTCACTTGCATATTTTACTGCAATGTCTCTGGTCGGTCACCAACTATTCATTTACTATCGAAACATGTTTTACAACCGGGGTATTTAAACTATGACATCACAGCGAATACGCCCGTCCCCCTCCCCCTTCTCCTCTTCCTACTACCGGGGACTATGCCGGTCACTGCTTTCTACAGCGTGGAGCATTCAAGCGACTCTGTCAAGGACAATGAGTCACGTTATCCATTCCTTACTGAACTGCACTTCTAAATATCATAGTCTGTGGTATTTTTGAAGACAGTATAAGATTTGCCCATAAGACTGTATGCTCGATGGTACGGTAAATTTGCAAAAGAAATTTTGTAGCACTATCTGACTGCAGAGCTCACCCTGCACTGCTCATGTTTGCTCAGTGTTCTAGGTGATAACGAATAAAAGCGCTAATTTGCTCTCACATTCAAAATATCAGTTAATTTTGGAAAGCACAAGAAAATCCCACCGCGTCCATTAATAAACCCAGGAAAATTTAAAAAAAAACATATATTCAAGTCAAAGAAGTTACTGCTGAAGCCCTCCAATCCAAAACGTAATCTATGTGACTATCGTTTACCATCTTTCAATTACAAACTTCAAGTGCCACTAAAAACCGAAAAAGTAAGAAGCCCGTCCTATGTTTCTGACTTGCCACGGCTTCAGTTAAGAGCAAACCCCTTTACCCCAAATTCGCATTACTACCTACATGCCTGCAGCAAGTGATTAACTCTCAATGAAAAACAACAATACATCAAAAAAGAGGCCTGAGTGCGGAGCGTGGAGTGAACCCGTAGAACGCCCCGTGTAGAGAGTAGAATGCAGCCGGTGGATACCTCCATCGACCATCAAGTGAGCTGCTGTGCCTAAATACCAATACCGGTACCACGGTATCACACAACTCGATTTCATGCTGCGTTCACATCTGCCTCAGCTACGATTGGTACCCTCGAAAGTTCCTCTCGTCTTAAACGACGCTTCGCTTTCCCTGAAATTCACTGTCGATTCAATGCACATCCCTGCGTCAGCGTTACAAAAACGTCTGAAAAAGTTTAAGCATTCTTCCATTCGTTAGACGATCAACGTGAATAGATTTAAGGTGGCAAGAATTCAGAAGACGATAGTTCAGCAGGCGATTGTTCAGAATGGGAAATATAGACACATCACCTTTCTATGAAAATCATAGAAGGTTGTAAGACTGACTTCGTAAAAAAATTCTGTATCGCTATAGAGTACTTGTTGCGAAACTGAGCGCAGCACAAAGGTACTGACTATCGTATCGATTTGTTCGGTTCCCACATTAAACATGATTTGGGGGAAAGATCGAAGGGGTCTAGAAAAACCGATTACAATTTACTTCCGTCGCAAACTTGATTGTCATTGTAATTTGTACCCAAACCAATACAGACAAAATTTCCCCCAAAATTACTAATATTAGGGTTGCATATAGCCTCCAAGACATTTGCAAAAGACGCAAACAATTACGTAACATGCAATTTATGAAAAAAAAGAGAGCTGCTTCTAATTTTCTTCAAGTTGAGAAACAGCTCAACGAATAACAACATAGTGTGCTGTCGATTTTGTTCTACAGGAACCTCTAGTTATGTGGCGATGAGCGGCGCTCTGCAAACATCACCGCATAACTAGTTCTTTGCAAACTTTTTCTTCTAGTAGTCGGTGTCCCCATGTTTCCTGTCAGAATAAATTGTCGTGAAACGCGTTCTCTACCGGATCAAATCGAAATTTACGAATTTATAATAACTTAAAGCGGCTGATTATTCATATGACTTCAGTTTGAGCGAGATATGAAAAATTTCTTCAAAAAATCGCACTTTATTCGAATTTGGGAGGAGCTGTTAGTAATTTTAAATGCCAGTATGTTTTGCCGAAAATTTGCCTCCGCTGGTCTGGTAGCAAAGTAACAGGGCGATAGTCGAGTTGCAAATAAGAAATTTTGAAACCCCACGTTGAAACATTTCCGACACCACCTCTCCCTCCTACTTCACAGTCTTCTCATCCATTCCCCTCTAATCAGCTATCAATGTTGACATAAGAAAACATAAAACGTATTTTGTTCTTTTTCCATCGTCCTCGCCGGAAAAGATGGCCTCTACAGTGCATAGCTCTCCACTGTACCATCCGCATAGCGCAAGTGCTGTTCCCCCGAAAAAATTGATTGGGGGCCCCTGACTGTATCAGGAACCCGCAACTCGTAGCGATGAAAGACAGCCATCGGTGAATCCCACTCATTCTATACACAAAATATATCCCACTCATTCTATACACAAAATATATCCCACTCATTCTATACACAAAATATATCCCACTCATTCTATACACAAAATATATCCCACTCATTCTATACACAAAATATATCCCACTCATTCTATACACAAAATATATCCCACTCATTCTATACACAAAATATATCCCACTCATTCTATACACAAAATATATCCCACTCATTCTATACACAAAATATATCCCACTCATTCTATACACAAAATATATCCCACTCATTCTATACACAAAATATATCCCACTCATTCTATACACAAAATATATCCCACTCATTCTATACACAAAATATATCCCACTCATTCTATACACAAAATATATCCCACTCATTCTATACACAAAATATATCCCACTCATTCTATACACAAAATATATCCCACTCATTCTATACACAAAATATATCCCACTCATTCTATACACAAAATATATCCCACTCATTCTATACACAAAATATATCCCACTCATTCTATACACAAAATATATCCCACTCATTCTATACACAAAATATATCCCACTCATTTTATACACAAAATGTAGGTTGAAATATATTCTGAAAGGAGATTATGCGCCACCGAAAAACTTCATTTTTCCTTTAATAAATGCTTTCTTCTAACGGTGCGAAATTCGCGAAAACTCAGAAAGTAAGTAATTCTGAAGAAATATTATACTGCAAAGGAAAATCTATAGAAGAGCCAAAAAAACGAGGATGATAGACGAGCATTTAAAAGTATTTAAAAGATTCATGGAGAGAGAGGGAGTACTGGATCTACAAGCATATAAAATTACCTTTCAACTCGCTTATACATTATGGTAGCAACGGCTTTAAAAGATAGCGAGGATGATAGAAGAGCATCTCACTGATATTTGTTGTTGTTGCTCTCTTTAACCAGAACAGTGCTATGGCATATGAAGGAATGACATTGAATTTTAAAGCTTCTTTTGAGGACACTAAATCTGATCAACAAAGCAATTGTGGTTAACAACAACAAAGGAAATAGTAAAGTAGTAATCAACTGTACAAAATGATTTAAAAGAAATTAATGAATGGTTGTGATCTAATTAGAATGAATGTGCTTGTGCGCCTAGAAAAAGAATATAAAACAACGGCAAAATGAGTATTTAAAAGATTCATGGAGAGAGAGAATTGGATCTACAAGCATATAAAATTACCTTTCAACTCGCTTATACATTATGGTAGCAACGGCTTTAAAAGATAGCGAGGATGATAGAAGAGCATCTCACTGATATTTGTTGTTGTTGCTCTCTTTAACCAGAACAGTGCTATGGCATATGAAGGAATGACATTGAATTTTAAAGCTTCTTTTGAGGACACTAAATCTGATCAACAAAGCAATTGTGGTTAACAACAACAAAGGAAATAGTAAAGTAGTAATCAACTGTACAAAATGATTTAAAAGAAATTAATGAATGGTTGTGATCTAATTAGAATGAATGTGCTTGTGCGCCTAGAAAAAGAATATAAAACAACGGCAAAATGAGTATTTAAAAGATTCATGGAGAGAGAGGGAGTACTGGATCTACAAGCATATAAAATTACCTTTCAACTCGCTTATACATTATGGTAGCAACGGCTTTAAAAGATAGCGAGGATGATAGAAGAGCATCTCACTGATATTTGTTGTTGTTGCTCTCTTTAACCAGAACAGTGCTATGGCATATGAAGGAATGACATTGAATTTTAAAGCTTCTTTTGAGGACACTAAATCTGATCAACAAAGCAATTGTGGTTAACAACAACAAAGGAAATAGTAAAGTAGTAATCAACTGTACAAAATGATTTAAAAGAAATTAATGAATGGTTGTGATCTAATTAGAATGAATGTGCTTGTGCGCCTAGAAAAAGAATATAAAACAACGGCAAAATGAGTATTTAAAAGATTCATGGAGAGAGAGAGAGAGAGAATTGGATCTACAAGCATATAAAATTACCTTTCAACTCGCTTATACACTATGGTAGCAACGGCTTTAAAAGATAGCGTATATCATGTGTGTCTTCAGAGTAAGCTTTGCTAGTGATATTGTGCCTTCTCTAAGAATTTAATACTCCTCATTCAGCGCGCATTATCCATCAATCAGATTTGCATATTTCCTTGGCAGAAATGTGAGCACAAGAGTGTTCTTACTCCAGCGTAAAAATTTGCAGCAAAGCGAAAAACGCCGAAAATAAACACACGTTTTGCATCTTTCATAAATTCTAAGACGCATGTGCTTAAAATGAGAAGTGAAGAGAGGTTATTTTCGAAAGCCCATGTTTGCGCACTCCTTTTCTACCGATATTTTTTTGAAATTTCAAATTTCTTTTGCCGGTTTTTACAAAAAAATTTCTTTGCCCACATGAAATACTCCATCCTCTCTCTTTCCCTCACCCCTCCCGCCCCTAAATTTTTATGCATTAATATTCTCCTTGTCAGTAATTCCATCATTTCTTTTGCAATCTGCTCATTTCGTTTCCACCAATCTAACATTTCCTAAATAACAGCATTTAATAGAAAGAAGTACTCGATTTCGCATGACGTAATTAATGTATATGGCAACAAAACACGATGACGATGTTATAGTACAAAAGATTTTTCAAAAAGAACACATACCTCAACTTAAATTTATTTACTTTTTCAAATATTCACTTGCATATTTTACTGCAATGTCTCTGGTCGGTCACCAACTATTCATTTACTATCGAAACATGTTTTACAACCGGGGTATTTAAACTATGACATCACAGCGAATACGCCCGTCCCCCTCCCCCTTCTCCTCTTCCTACTACCGGGGACTATGCCGGTCACTGCTTTCTACAGCGTGGAGCATTCAAGCGACTCTCTCAAGGACAATGAGTCACGTTATCCATTCCTTACTGAACTGCACTTCTAAATATCATAGTCTGTGGTATTTTTGAAGACAGTATAAGATTTGCCCATAAGACTGTATGCTCGATGGTACGGTAAATTTGCAAAAGAAATTTTGTAGCACTATCTGACTGCAGAGCTCACCCTGCACTGCTCATGTTTGCTCAGTGTTCTAGGTGATAACGAATAAAAGCGCTAATTTGCTCTCACATTCAAAATATCAGTTAATTTTGGAAAGCACAAGAAAATCCCACCGCGTCCATTAATAAACCCAGGAAAATTTTAAAAAAAACATATATTCAAGTCAAAGAAGTTACTGCTGAAGCCCTCCAATCCAAAACGTAATCTATGTGACTATCGTTTACCATCTTTCAATTACAAACTTCAAGTGCCACTAAAAACCGAAAAAGTAAGAAGCCCGTCCTATGTTTCTGACTTGCCACGGCTTCAGTTAAGAGCAAACCCCTTTACCCCAAATTCGCATTACTACCTACATGCCTGCAGCAAGTGATTAACTCTCAATGAAAAACAACAATACATCAAAAAAGAGGCCTGAGTGCGGAGCGTGGAGTGAACCCGTAGAACGCCCCGTGTAGAGAGTAGAATGCAGCCGGTGGATACCTCCATCGACCATCAAGTGAGCTGCTGTGCCTAAATACCAATACCGGTACCACGGTATCACACAACTCGATTTCATGCTGCGTTCACATCTGCCTCAGCTACGATTGGTACCCTCGAAAGTTCCTCTCGTCTTAAACGACGCTTCGCTTTCCCTGAAATTCACTGTCGATTCAATGCACATCCCTGCGTCAGCGTTACAAAAACGTCTGAAAAAGTTTAAGCATTCTTCCATTCGTTAGACGATCAACGTGAATAGATTTAAGGTGGCAAGAATTCAGAAGACGATAGTTCAGCAGGCGATTGTTCAGAATGGGAAATATAGACACATCACCTTTCTATGAAAATCATAGAAGGTTGTAAGACTGACTTCGTAAAAAAATTCTGTATCGCTATAGAGTACTTGTTGCGAAACTGAGCGCAGCACAAAGGTACTGACTATCGTATCGATTTGTTCGGTTCCCACATTAAACATGATTTGGGGGAAAGATCGAAGGGGTCTAGAAAAACCGATTACAATTTACTTCCGTCGCAAACTTGACTGTCATTGTAATTTGTACCCAAACCAATACAGACAAAATTTCCCCCAAAATTACTAATATTAGTGTTGCATATAGCCTCCAAGACATTTGCAAAAGACGCAAACAATTACGTAACATGCAATTTATGAAAAAAAAGAGAGCTGCTTCTAATTTTCTTCAAGTTGAGAAACAGCTCAACGAATAACAACATAGTGTGCTGTCGATTTTGTTCTACAGGAACCTCTAGTTATGTGGCGATGAGCGGCGCTCTGCAAACATCACCGCATAACTAGTTCTTTGCAAACTTTTTCTTCTAGTAGTCGGTGTCCCCATGTTTCCTGTCAGAATAAATTGTCGTGAAACGCGTTCTCTACCGGATCAAATCGAAATTTACGAATTTATAATAACTTAAAGCGGCTGATTATTCATATGACTTCAGTTTGAGCGAGATATGAAAAATTTCTTCAAAAAATCGCACTTTATTCGAATTTGGGAGGAGCTGTTAGTAATTTTAAATGCCAGTATGTTTTGCCGAAAATTTGCCTCCGCTGGTCTGGTAGCAAAGTAACAGGGCGATAGTCGAGTTGCAAATAAGAAATTTTGAAACCCCACGTTGAAACATTTCCGACACCACCTCTCCCTCCTACTTCACAGTCTTCTCATCCATTCCCCTCTAATCAGCTATCAATGTTGACATAAGAAAACATAAAACGTATTTTGTTCTTTTTCCATCGTCCTCGCCGGAAAAGATGGCCTCTACAGTGCATAGCTCTCCACTGTACCATCCGCATAGCGCAAGTGCTGTTCCCCCGAAAAAATTGATTGGGGGCCCCTGACTGTATCAGGAACCCGCAACTCGTAGCGATGAAAGACAGCCATCGGTGAAAATCTATTCATAGATCCGAACAGCAACGATTAAGCCCGGTTCGAAGCTTAACCCAAAAACATGTACGAGCCACCGAACCAACACCCTTCATACGCACAAATCAGTCCTTGCTAAAAGCATTCTGTAGAGGAAGAGGAGAAACAACGCATAAAAAAAAAGAAAACTGGGCTGCATTGGCTCTGCAGTGACCCCATCAATATATCTCAACTACCAACCGTCAAACCCAATCCTCCTCTTATAGGCTAATGATGGGGAAACCAATGCTGATAAGTCGACCCTCTTTTATCAAAACATAATAGTTCATTATCGTGGTGAGATGACTTATTGCAGAAGCGCCAAATGCAATTGTCATATTGAGAGTCGCCTACATAAAACACACCATCTTAATTACATGAAATGGTATAAAGAAAGGCCAATTTCCACTCAAGAAAGGAAATTATTTTGTGGAAGAACGCGAAAGGTTCTAACCTTGTGTTTGTACGTGAATTAGCCAGATTCCAGCAGCGAAAGAAATCCCTATCAAAAGCGACAGAACTGCGAGCAGCACAGTTGTGCGCAATGATATTAGCGTATGTTGACGATCGTTTGCTATATCTTCAAGCCCCTAAAAGCGACTTCAATGCAACTAGATTATATCTAGTTATATTAAAATTAAATCAACTAAATTTAAAAAAAAATTAACTAAAAAAATCACATCGAATAAAAGTGCCCAAATTTTTTTTCCTACTTTCTTTCTAGGTCAGACGGGATGCATCTTACATCCACAGAGGATCCTGCGTTTTTCTTTATCTTCGAAGGGTATCACCTTAGGTTTTACCCCTATAAACTTGCAGAAAATACCCCCTATTTTAGATATTGCCATATTCGAGAGAGAGAGCGATGGAGGTGAGCTGAGTCCTAACGAAGGTAATATGTGATTCACATTAATTATGTTTACGCTCATACAGCAGTGAATTATATAAGTTTATGTTTTGCCCATTGTTCTTGTTCAACTAAATTACTGGAATGATTCATCTCTCTGTGCCATAACAGCGTTCATTAAAAATTATAATTCACTCATCCATTGAATAAGTCATCAAGTCACTGTATGAGATACCTGCCGACAAGTATTATGAGTTGCTGTATCTCATGTATGAGTTACTGTATTTCATCACCAGATACCTCCTACCGACAAATTGGAATGGACAGATGCATAGACAGCGATATGAAATTGCGCAAAAAATATTAAGAATTGAGAAAAAAGAGAAAGGGTATTTTCCCTTAACACAAAGGACTAGAATGAATTCTAGTGCGGAAAGTTTTATAAAAATGCCACTAACGCAACTTTTTTTGATCATGACAAATTCGTCCAAAAAAAAAGACATTTTCTACTGCCAAAATACGACATTCATAGCGTAGAAAATTAATGCCCTTTCCGATTATTGAAAAAAGAATTAAAGTGTCTCACCATGCTGCATCTTTGTTGACATAAAGTTGGTATGGCTTTCACCTCATCGCTGGATCTTCGCCTTATGACCCGTATTGGGAAATCGCTTTTTGTAATTACTGTCGGAAAACTTTTCAACGATTTTGGAAAATGAGCCTTCTCGTTCTCTGTTGCTCCGAAACAGAAAAGCGTTGTGCGAGGACACTGAAATTTATACGTCCACTTTTTGGAACCTTTTATTTTTTCCATTTGAACAGCACATTATTCTCATCAGTTTATGTGAACATTTACTTTCACAGATCCTTCTCAGACATTTGAGTGCTGCAAACAGCAAATGTTCGGGTACATCACACATATATATATACATATACATGTATATATAAATGTATAATATTGAGTTGTGAGTGTCATTCTACCCATAAGCGACAGTCAAAAAAGTTCTGAAAAAGGTCCCAAATCTTGAGACTAAAAAAGATTCTGCTCTAATCGTCTTCGAGACAACAATGGTCGATTAAGCATCTAAAGAATATATTTCAGATATAAGATAAGTACGTACCTGTGGAACACCGTTAATGCCAGAGAGACGATCACCTGTGCATGGTAGGGACTGGCATTCTATTAGAAATTCACCGATCTCACTTCGCTCACTGCAAATATCACTCATCCTCTTGTGCTAAGCTTCGTCATTCGGCTACTGTTACTACATTGGTGATGTTTCAGAAAGCACAGGTTCTTGTGTAAAAGGGGGGTGATAGACAAGGGAGAGAAGAGAGGGGAGGAAGGGGAGAGGAGGGGAGAAGAGGGGAGAGGAGGGGAAAGCAGGGGAGAGGAGGGGAGAAGAGGTGAGAGGAGAGGAGAGGAGGGGAGAGAGAACGACAGGAGGTGGAACTTTTCATCAAACAAATATTAATATATGAGAATAATTTAAGCACTCATTGAACTGGATTAAATGATCTCTATTTCTATTCTTGTTTTCTTTCTATCCGCCAAAAACATTGTTTTTCGCTCCTTCCGATAGACATCGAGCGCTTATAGCAATGTAGTGCAAGCGCACGCATTTCACAGACAATACAAGCGCCAATTCACACCGACGTAATCGACTTTAAAATGGTTGCAAAAAATGGAAAAAGAGTGAAATACTTTCCGAATTGCAAAAAGAAAAAGGAAATTAATTACTAATGAGCGTCTTTTTTCATGAAAAGAGTAGGGAAAAGCCGGAAAATGAAAAATTTACATAAGAATTTTTTCACGTTGAAATATGGAAAAAAAGAAATTGCCGGATAAGCAGTGATAACGCACATTTTAAAAAAACGAGGATTTACTAAACAACAAACTCGGGTTTGCTCCACGGAATGAGCTGTTCACTGACGGTGAAACGCATCTGAATGGAGCCAAGATTGGAGATATTTTGGACAAGCCTAAGGCTACGTCCAGCAAGACCGTTCATCGATGGACATCCCTCGTGCACCACCTCAGCTTCTGCCTTGCCATCCGTCTTCAGCGTACGGCATGCCACAGGATAGCCGTGAAGTGCTACTAAACACTGTATAGTTTGAAAAATAATTGCAGACGCACACACGTATGTAACACATATATACATATCCTTCTACTCCAGATACCACAGCACCACTCGGTGTCGCCTGAACGGGGGTTCAGTAAGTAGGATGAAATTTGGGGTGGGCAGTCGGAGGATATTTCACCACCTACCACAACTAACAAAATCGGACTCCTGCGAATTTCGCAGTGTGCGGGAGCCATAAACGGCATTCTGCACTCCTTTTTTCCTCTACTGTAAGCCGATCGCCTCTAAATTAAAAATTCGATATCGCGTTTTGCTACTTTTTATTGTTATTATACGCCACAGAATAGGCAGTGACTAGCTCCAACTAAAACCTATCCCAGGTAAAATATTGAGCGGTGAATGGCACGTCTACCTGCTCGACCACACGTCTTCATGACTACCGCTATTACACCGGATTTGTGAGTTCCGTGACCGTTCTCGCCGCATGTTAGCAGCAAGAAGTCGCTTTGGTTTCGTTACCTACTTTGTCGTTGTTGATGAAAATTCATTGCGTCGTTCGATTTGATCGACTCCAGTCGAAAAAAAAACGCTTAGCTGGAGCAACCAAAGAATTAGCACTTTTGCAACTCCGCTCATCTAATCAACCTGTTCCACAAATTATCAACGGATAATAAAGCATCTGCAGCAATGCATTCATATTTTAACTGACTCAATATGTCGTGTAAAATATCTTGCCAAAAAAATCGTCTTTTCGCGACTATATCGGAGTAGAATGTAACTCGACCGGTTGAAAATTCAAGCAAAATTTTTGGGAATTTTCAAGTTTTCAAGCGAGCATACCTGCTTTCGGAAAGATCAGTCAACTCAAAATCATAAAGGATGCCATATACATATCCGCCAGTTCCTCTATAGCCCTAGCAGTGCTGAGTTTAGAAATACCGAATAAACAGACAGACGGATGCATACACGCATATGCACAAACACGTCGTTAGCATAACTGAAAATTAAAGAAGCAGAATGTTAGCAGAAAATCTCAATATTGTATCGCTGTTGGGGTTTACAAAGCACTTCTGCACGTGCCTTTGCGCTAGGGATAGGGAGAGAAGGAATATATCTGGGCAACCGTTTTGGACCACTTGTGCAACTGGCGCTCACAAGACGGAAGGCAGGGGCATTGAGCGGTTGCGGTTGTAGTGTCTGTCGACGATGAAAAGCGCCCGTGATACGATGCGAATCTCGCTCGCCTGACTCCCTCGTTCTATTTCGTTATCCCTCCCCCCCATCCCTTACCCTCATTTCCGTCCTCTCGCCCATCTGTGGAGTACTTTACCAATGGAGAATGATTCTATATATGGGCTACAGGCCTCCTCTCTCTTACTCCCTTTTACTTCCTTAAGAGAAGTGAATAAAGGCTGTAATTCTATCACGAAGGACGCAAAAAATCACCTGGAAATGAGAAATGTGCTTTTGGTTCAAGCCGTGCGTTAAGCTCATCTCCGATCCTGAATACGGCCTCTTGTGCGTTTTGCACGTTCCTGTTGCCCTCCGACAGCGACATTCGGAATGGTACTGATCCCTAAAAGAGTTATTTCGGCTGTCAATTGATGACGATCGGTTGTGCACGCGACGGGAGGGATGGCAACCCGCGTCAACGAAAAAACGTATTTTTTCATATTCACAATAACTTGCGTTACCATTTGCAATTCTTCCCTTTAAATAAAAGCTGAGTAATTTCCTTGGCAAACTTCGCTTCATCTGAATCCCATTCTGAGACGACGGCAAAAATGCCGCACGCAAAAGAATTGCACGATCTGAGTCGACAGACTTAATTTTGCGCACATCATTTTAGCCTTAATTTGTCCCTTGTTAGATCGACCATTCAGACAGTATCAAACAATTTTTGGTGAAAAGTGCCGCTCAATTACTTTTAAACAATCAAAGGAGCTGTTATTTCAGATTTATAGTTGGCTAAGCAAACAGAAACGGTTGACCAAACTACTGTTTTAAATTCGTACTTTCTATGGATAAATTTGACCGCGATAACGGATTTGTCAAAAGCAAAAGACAAATAAGAATAATACCCCGGGAGATGTCACGATCATATCACGACCGACTCGTTAAAGCAGCCAGTTTCATGGTCCGCCAACAAATGATAAGAATCTTTCCTTTAAACCATCCGATAGCCCCAATAAATCTTCTGTTTGAGATTCGGATACGTGTAACTTTAAAGAACTTTAAATGGCTATAATCTCCCTCTGAGTTGGTGAATCGATCTTAAGCTGGATATATGTGTCTCTATAGTGTACGTTACACTAGATTACATCGACCTAATTTCGCAAATCTAGTTGCAGCGTTTAGCTGAGGGGAGTTACCGAATAGAATGCGGATTGAAAATGAAAGTTAAATGAAGCGCATTAGAAAAATTTCGATCCCTAAAGGGGGACGGTATCGACGGAATATTTTTGCACGTCATTTAAAACACTCACATCCGTTAGGAAATGTCAGCTATGCGATGTTCAGCAACAAACGAAGCGATTAAAGAGGATGATAAGTTTTTTTTCTGAGGAGAACGCGAAAGGCAAAACAATGTCAGCAGAACATATCAGTGCGTCGATCAGCTCAACTGAGTATCTTTTTATAGGTCTTCTATCGACGAAACACCTAAGAAAACTGAATGTCAATTGAAGCAATAGATTTTCTTTCGCAACATCATCTAACTCCATACCAGCCATCGATTTTTGTGAATTTTATGTGACATCAAAATTTCAAATGCCCCAATGTTAGTGCCATTCACAAATGCGGCTAATATTATCGAGACTCACATTCGTGGTCAACATTGCATGCAATTAAGTCACTCTGGCAATTTATTTCAAAACAACAGCTTCAACAGTTACAGCAATCAGCCAGCGATCGGTCAATGCAAAACATAACAGTTTTACGATCTGCTAACTCTCGATCGCCGATTCTCCAACTTACGAAAGCATAATGTCAGCAATTCGTAGAATATCCGAAAATGTTGCTTGCAGTCAGCAAATCTTCTAAGAAGACACTTTGCGTACTTCGAACATGCTTAAGAGTATGCTTTAGACCAAACAGTCTCTTGCGGGCTTAACACTTAATTGTGAAAGAGGAACAAAATAAGAATAACAGACCAGATCAAATCCTTCATTGGGTACAAAACAAGTCACTGTGAAGGATCGATTGACGTGATTTGCTGAAGTGTAGTAGTCGATCTGAAATTCACGAAATAATTATCCATCTTGTTTTGGGTAGGGACTGAAGTGAGACCATGGAGGAGAAAGAAAGCATAAGGCAATATGATTACTTGCAGATTCACTTCGAATACTGAACTCCGCGCCGCAACTTCAAGATCCTTACGCTCACGTCGATATGTCCTGCCTGCTCTACTGTCCGTTCGCTGCGGGCAAAGTGAAAACGATGGAACACGACCGGTAAAGAGCGACGAGCTAAAGTGCCTAAAGACGATCGGTGAAAAGAGCTCACCGGTTTTTTGATACCGTCGTCAAACACGGGAAACACGAGATACTGTTTTCCTTCCTCCCCTCCCCCATCCCCCTCACATAAACGCGTTGAAAAATTACCGTAATCGTATGCAGTATGCCATCGCGCACGTCCAATGACACAATACCACTACAGCGCTGATAGCTCGCTTTCAGCACCAATCGCGCGACATTTTGTCGTCGAAATTCGCTACGACAAATTTGCCGATCGCTTGCCAAACGCGAATCGGAGTGCGGTTGTGTATATCCACGTGAAATGCGCACGAAATCCGAGCTGAGTGATGTGTATGGCTCATAGTGTAACTCGAAATGCTTACGTTGGCAGTTCAGCTCAACCGTCCCATCTGCAATTCAATTGCATTGCCATTCTTCTTAACCTTCGCAATTATGTGATTGCATGAAATGAGCTTTCAGTCCTTTTTTTTGGAGTACGATCAAAAGCAGAAAAGTTGAGATTAAAATCCGGCATACAAATTTCGAATTATTTTGAGCTTTCAAACGATTCCGCAAAAATGCCACAAGTAAATTTTTATAAAGTCTTAGTGATCGTGACCAAAGTTTGCATGAAAGGTTTCCACTTCAAAATCCCACTATGAATTAACATTACACAAAAAGCTGAACAAATTTTTTAAAGCGAAGTAAACCTCTACAAAGAGGACTTCAGATAAACTTTTGGTTTCTTTGGTCGAAAAACACAGATGCAAAATCTTTATGTCAGTCATGAAGGCTGTGACATAATATGTCTAACAAGTGCGGAGCACAAATGCCCGGCCGCTTTAGTAGCAATATCGACGACATTTAAAAAAGTTCTTTTAAGAAGTTGGGACAGGCGACAGAGGATGGTACAACGTGCATCTTGACAGCTTCATCGGGAAGACATCTTGTTTCATAAGCTATCAGCAAATGATAAATATTCACATCCTAACACATCTGACCGTTCGTATTCAGCTTGAAAACGGATATAAGAGATGTAAATCATACCGTCATACCTACCATGGTTCTTAGCTTCAGTTACAGTGACTGCCGAGTTGAGGTTATTGGGTGAACAGTCACATAGACAAAAGTGGTCACTCACTGAAATGACGCCGCCAAATGCAAACTTGCAAATTGCATGATCGTGGCTATTACGGCGAAATGTTAGCACACTCCCTGTTTGGCCGAGCGTTTTTCTGACGCTGTTCAACAAAACAAAAGCATTTTAATTTCTGAATAAGCTTGGACAGACAGCCAATAGAGGAACGCAGAAAGACTGAATCAGCGTGCAAATGTTCACTGTGTGCCCCAACAAAGGAGTCATACATAAATGAACCATTCGGTGACGTGTTGCCTGAGCGACGAAGCAAAAACTATCAAACAAAGGTTAATTCTATTAACTTACAATTACTATTAAGTCAAGTCACCTCCCAGCTAAGGTTATATGTCGCAAGGATTGTAATTAACACACTTCCTTGAATATCATTCCCCCTTAAACATAAAAGCCCATCTGAGATGCCCTAGAAACAAAAAGCATCCTTGACTAAGATCATCCATCATCTTATTTTTAGGTACCGCTTTTAAACGATTTTTTTTTCACTCACGATAAAATCGCAAAAAAAAAACGACGAGATTTTCACATTTAGGTTCTGCGAAATCCTCCACATCAATGACTTGTTTGCATTACAAGAGTGTAGCAATTTTTTTTTTTCTAGAAGAAGGCCATCATCAGAACACCCCGAATGGTGGAACATCGAGCCAAGCTATGCGTACATTCAGAAACGACCACCCGATTGCGTAATTAGCATAAGCCTTTGGCTGTTCGCCTAGCTACATGTCTCGGTACTTGTTCACAACAAAGACGACGCCGCATGATTAGCGTGAGAAAGCTCACTCTTTGCTTTGCATGAATACCACAACATAACACGTATCGCTGTCTCTCCCCTCCCATAGAATCCCCTTTTCTTTCATGATAACATAACACCTGTTCTACCCGCGAAGCATCGAAGAGAGATGGGAAAGGCTGGATGAGGAAGAGGTGGGAGGCACATTGGTAATTTACGGAAATGGCAAAAAATGGTAATTTACAGAAACCGCAAAAAAATGGAAAACAAAATTTTCGAGCTTGACGGGCTCCAGAAGTCGCACTAAAACTGCATCTGAGCGTTTCTCAACTATTTTTGGTTTTTTTTTGAGCATGCTAACCATCACGAAATTGCCTCCAATGAAAGTAAGTTTCCAGCAATCTTGAAACTGCCTCAAACGAATGAACTGTCTCAAATGCCCAAAAGCGAGTAAAGAGATGGAGGAGGGAAGTGGGGCGAAAAGGGAGGAGGGGAGGTGAG
>JPKZ01002585.1:2164-16396 GCA_000803305.1 Toxocara canis | reverse complement strand
ACTTTCTCCGCTTCAGGTGATCAATGATGCCTAAATTTGATATCGTAATCACATCTGCCACAGATTTTTTGACAGTATTCACTCATTCATCTAGAGTGGAAGGTTGCCAATGCACGACAGATAGTGTCAATATTTAAAATGGGTAAACATTAATTTGGTGAACATTAATTATACGGTAAGTTAGCAAATCTCGGTTGCAAGTTTCTAGCGCTTAGAGGTGCACAAAAGCTACGATACTACGAGGAATTTCAGGGCTCGCATAAACTAACAGAATTACGAGTAGCAAGAACTAGTGCGTCGATGAGTGGTAGTAGCTTGTGCGCATGTGCACGCGAGCGTGCTGCACGACGCGTGCTCAAAGAGTGAGCAGCCATCTCTTGATGCCCGGTGACGTTGTGCGGTGGACACCGAAGCGGCGCTGAACGCTCCACGTCGATGAGATACGACGCATCTGCAACACGGCTAGCGTGTGTGTGTATATGTGTGTGTGTGTTTTTTTTTTTTGCATTTAATGCTCTGCAAAACCAAACTTCAGGCCTTTTTTATGTGCTTCGTTTTCGCGGCCTATTGAGATTGCTTGCTACGAGTGCCGAGGCTGAGACTGCGGTACGGCTACAGCTGCTGTTGCTATTGTTGTTATTGTTGCCGAAACAGCCTTGTGAGTACACGCCGCATTACAACTGAAGCCGCTGTTTCTGAGCTCAATACTGCTAACACTGAGTGGCTAAGCCGATTGTTAATGACAAGAGCTGATCTTGGCGCTGTTGTGTAGTCGGAACTTGGAGAAGGGGAAGCATGACATTTGCGATAAGAGCGCATCATTATCTGTACCCACGATAAGAATGTATCACACTATCTGCACCTGCGTTAAGAACGCCTCGTTATCCGTACCTGTGATAAGAAAGCGTCATAAGTGCCAGGAACGTCATTGAAGAAATCACTCGGTTATATCGCCTTCCCACCTTCGCACGCCCGATCACTACCATCGTCAGCACTCGTCACACCATAAAGTTAAAATTCACCCCTGACCTAGCCGTCTCTTGCGCAGTTTGCTACGATTAAGTCGTATAAAACCACATCACACATGCGGCTCGATCAAACGACGGTATTTTAATGGAAGAGCAATGATATGAGGTGGAGTTATAGTAGCGTGCATGTGGGTGCGCTTCATGTTTCTTTAGCTGTGACACGGCAGTGCAACCTCCCTCGATGACTAGCAAGCCGGCAGCAGGCTCGATGCATCCAGCACAATCGCTTGCTCGATAGGAGCGCAAAAAAGGCGCAAAAAAAAAAGACGATGACGCTTTTTCGTGAATTCGATTTTTTTTTTCCCATCCGCAAGTTGCCAATGCACGACAGATAGTGTCAATATTTAAAATGGGTAAACATTAATTTGGTGAACATTAATTATACGGTAAGTTAGCAAATCTCGGTTGCAAGTTTCTAGCGCTTAGAGGTGCACAAAAGCTACGATACTACGAGGAATTTCAGGGCTCGCATAAACTAACAGAATTACGAGTAGCAAGAACTAGTGCGTCGATGAGTGGTAGTAGCTTGTGCGCATGTGCACGCGAGCGTGCTGCACGACGCGTGCTCAAAGAGTGAGCAGCCATCTCTTGATGCCCGGTGACGTTGTGCGGTGGACACCGAAGCGGCGCTGAACGCTCCACGTCGATGAGATACGACGCATCTGCAACACGGCTAGCGTGTGTGTGTATATGTGTGTGTGTGTTTTTTTTTTTTGCATTTAATGCTCTGCAAAACCAAACTTCAGGCCTTTTTTATGTGCTTCGTTTTCGCGGCCTATTGAGATTGCTTGCTACGAGTGCCGAGGCTGAGACTGCGGTACGGCTACAGCTGCTGTTGCTATTGTTGTTATTGTTGCCGAAACAGCCTTGTGAGTACACGCCGCATTACAACTGAAGCCGCTGTTTCTGAGCTCAATACTGCTAACACTGAGTGGCTAAGCCGATTGTTAATGACAAGAGCTGATCTTGGCGCTGTTGTGTAGTCGGAACTTGGAGAAGGGGAAGCATGACATTTGCGATAAGAGCGCATCATTATCTGTACCCACGATAAGAATGTATCACACTATCTGCACCTGCGTTAAGAACGCCTCGTTATCCGTACCTGTGATAAGAAAGCGTCATAAGTGCCAGGAACGTCATTGAAGAAATCACTCGGTTATATCGCCTTCCCACCTTCGCACGCCCGATCACTACCATCGTCAGCACTCGTCACACCATAAAGTTAAAATTCACCCCTGACCTAGCCGTCTCTTGCGCAGTTTGCTACGATTAAGTCGTATAAAACCACATCACACATGCGGCTCGATCAAACGACGGTATTTTAATGGAAGAGCAATGATATGAGGTGGAGTTATAGTAGCGTGCATGTGGGTGCGCTTCGTGTTTCTTTAGCTGTGACACGGCAGTGCAACCTCCCTCGATGACTAGCAAGCCGGCAGCAGGCTCGATGCATCCAGCACAATCGCTTGCTCGATAGGAGCGCAAAAAAAGCGCAAGAAAAAAAGACGATGACGCTTTTTCGTGAATTCGATTTTTTTTTCCCATCCGCAATGCCTGCTATTGCCTTCATTCCTCTTCAGGGGAGATGGACGCCGTCAAAAAAGTGCACTAGCTCGCCGTTGCACTTTAAGAGATCGCCTTCTTAGCGAAACCAGGGAGGGGTAAAAGAAAAAAGTAGCAATATCGAATGTTACTTTTTCTCAGCGCAGTTTTGCGGTCGTTGCCCGTGATCCCTAATTTTCTTTGCATAGCATTTGCCAGATTATTTCCCCACAGTCAATTATGGAAAATGATGTTGCCATAACGCGATTTTCAAATACAATTTTGCAAACGCGCATGAAAAAGCACATCATTCTTACCTAAGGAAATAATCTTATCGTACTTATCAGATACGGTGTTTCTGCACATGCCTATTTTGTAGGGTGATAAGTCAGAATAAAATTTATTATAAAGAACGGCCACTTAATAAGATCTTAGCAAGTTTCACAACTCTCTAGTATCATCTGATTTATGAGCTGCAACTGCCGAAATTATACCCCCACAAACATATTTAAGCACGGAATAACGTCTCGATAATGCGCTTGAGGACTGCGAGTTTTGCGAAAACACGTCGAAACCCCTCTTTATGCGTTTGGCAAATTTGCATTTGGAAAGTGCATTATGGCGGCGCAGTATCTGTGCATATGCACATATGCGTAGGTCTATCTACTACGTAGTTGCAACTGGGGACCAGTGAAGCTGGAAATAGGGAATCTGGTAGATGACTTGCTGTAGCCAAGTTCAGGTCCGGGAGAGCTACAAACTCAAAAGTTCCTAAAAATGCATGCGTCTTACAACCGGTTGGATTGCTTTTGCCAGTAGTGAGATCACGAAATGAGCCTTTAGTGAGTGATTTGTACGAGTGATCGGGTCTGATAAAAAACAGAAATTCTTGTCCTCTGCAAGCGCTTTATGAAATTGGTTAGTCTAATGGATTGATTAGTCTCTAAAGAGCTTATCGTGCTAGTTTCCTGATCTGCGTTCCCACTTGATTTTGGTATACACGCTCATCGAGGCAACTAGAGAGTGAAGCTTTTCATGCTAGTGAAGCACAGCTTACGTCACAGCGCAAAAGGTAGGATGCGTGACGGTATGAAGGTGCTATCGGAGTAATGACTCGAAGACGCCTCGGTCACAGTTGTGAATCTTCTGTATCATAAACCTAGAAGAACATGATCGCATTGTAATGTTGGCGGATGTAAATGAGACAATAACAGACTGCAACAAATCGTCGGGGTTTGATGTGCTGCTGAACAAATATGCGGATCAGCTGTCTGTTCACGGACGTTTGAAGTATAGTTGGATGAGAGAGTGTGAGAGAGAGAGAGATAGGAAGAGAGTCTGGAAGCAACTAGAGTCTGAACTGTTGTCAGCGGTCGTGCTCTCTGATCGGAGTTGCACGCCTTCGTGAGCACAGTACTTCCGCTTGTCTGCTCACCGCACTAGCAGCAGGCCTCACCACACCACCTACCTACATGCTAGTGCTTCCCAATCTGGCACTTTTCGCATCTTCGTCGCCCACAGCGTCACCACTTAACGAAACCCTGCACCCTCTCTCGCATCACCACCACAATGCATGAGCTGCAACAGCTCTCAACCGTCATTTTTTCTTTTCTTCTTTTTTCTTACAAGGCAACTCTCTTTTGCCTGCCTTGCACAGCATTTGATCCGTGCCACGTGTAAATAAATACCTGTACAGCGGCCGTCGTTGCGAAGATCGCAAGCAAAAAAAGGCATATGAACTTCTCAGCTTTCATCACACTAGGCGTTCATCATATTTTTTGGAGTTGAAGGCGCTTCTTGAGGAAACGATGGAATAACGAAAAAGAATTTTTCTTCTATTGCCTCATTGTTAAGCAAAAGTTTAGTCAAAAGCTATGCTAAACAGTTCATTAAAGGAAAGAAAAATGAACGTTAAACGTTTGAAATGCTTTTCGAAAGTATTCAATGCTTCCCTCAACGTTATTGATGGCAGAAGTGCGTTTCAAGAAGTCGACTGTTGAAACGCTGTCGAGAACTGTAAAACAGAACTTCGGTTTGGCTCAAAGGAATTTTATGATATTATTCCGTCTAGGCCTTCCGAGATTTATAAGTTACATTAAGCAGTAAACAACTAACGAACCCATTCGTTGCTTTAGGTGACCTCAACCAGAAAGCGTATATACTGAGACCGTATGTGAACGAGTTGCAGTCATGTAACAAGTATATCTACGCTCAACAGCCGATGATGTGCTCGTAATTGAGAGAAGCATACAAAGCATAAGTGTAGAAGAACATTTATAGAAGATCTCCTTGTGAAAAATACGTTTGACGTTAAGTAGCGCAATGTAAACTTTAAGGCATCTTTCAAATGTACATTGTTTGGTTGATGGCAGCAATGCAGCACACACCTTATGTCTTGATCGTATTCACTACAGCAACCGTGCTTCTAGTATCTCAAATCTCATACTCTCTAACAACAAAAAAAAGAGAAAGAAACCACTCGAAACACATCGCACTCTTTTAAGTCTCTTCCGTTTTTCCCTCCTTTTTTCTATCGCTTTTCTGTTCATTTGAGATCTCTTAAGCCGACAATCCACACAAAGAATGCCTCAAACACAGCAGTTACGCTTCTAATGAAAAATCAGTGATATCACCGGCTTGCTTTAAAAAAAGAAAAAAAAAACAACGACATTCTTAACTTTTTGCTTTCTTTTGAAGTACTAAACTCTGGAAAAACTTTTTTCATTCTTAAAAAAAGAAAGGGTTTTTGGTTGAAACAATCAAAACAAAGGATCTTGAGCTGTGAACAAAGAAGGCTGTCGAATGCCGTACTCATTCTGCTTTTCGTCGTCTCTCACAGAATAATACCTTCTAAAGAGCAACTGTTCACTTATGTGCTTAAAAAGCCTTTCTAGTGCACCATCTATCGGCCATCAATGATCACTGCAATGAAATTTGTCTGAGTTCGAAAAAACGCCGATAAATAAACGTTGTGGCAAGAAAAATGAAAGTACATATGCTTGCTTTACTATCTTAATCGTTGCCGGCCGATTGATTAGCTTCTTTCAACACATCGATCAGCTGTGCAATCAGTGCGAAAAATTGATGTCCAATTAGAGCATGCAATAATATTCAATATTAAACTCTATTGTTGACGCTTCAAATCTTCCATTCGGTTGCGATCCATAAAAGATCACATCATATGAAAGAAACGCATAAATAGGACGCTGTTTGAAGCACAACTCACAAGACGTTGTTATCTTTCGTCCTAACCTTCAATCAAAGCCTACCGACATTCCAGTTGCTAATCATTCATTATAAACTGGTCATTACACGTAATAATAAGCAAAAAGAAAAAAAACATTTATTCCGGCGTCTTCTATTTTTTCTCGGATTCTTCTAGTGTTTTTTTTCATTCTTAAGGCAAAAAATGCCTGAAGGGACAACGATATTTTGGATGGCAACAACTGATGAAATACCTTGATCGTATGATTGATATGAATTCTGTTGTTCTGAAAACCTACTATTTATAGTTAACTGAGGCAATCGAAAATTGCTTGATTCATAGTCTGCTTTCTGTTCAAGACTAAGGTGCACAGTAAATATCACTAAGGATGACAGAAAAGAATGGTTTGCTTCGTAAACCGTTCGCTTTCATCTCTGTGTAGCGTTTACTATGGAGATTGGCCCCAGTACACATTTTTATTCTATTGTGAAAGGACTTAACATGGTTGGAACTAATAAACTGAGCTAATCGACAAGTGCAATTGCAAAAAATCATGTACTTGTGCAAAATTTCGTATTGCATATAAAGCTTTTAGCCCAACGTTGGCGTAAGTAAACATCATTCAAACTGGTATTTGCGTGCAATGAAATTGTGCTGCTGAGCTTCGCAGCGCTTTTTTTCGCTATATTCAGGAATGGCAATAATTGATGCATATTGTCACTAATGAGGATGTGAAGTTTGACGTTCTGATTTGGTGGTATGATCGAAATGCTATAAAAGGAACGTCCATTGTTGCGTACGTTCAGTTGGTTCAATTCGCTGACGCAATTGATAATCTACTAGAAATGTGTAACGCCCTCTACCAGCGTGTAATAAAACAACAGCATGGATCAGACAACATAATCCCAATTCATTTCTTTTGCACGCAAACGATGACGTATATTCAAATGCTACAATTTTATTAATTGGCTATGGACAATGGTTAAGCCCTTAATATACCGTATAATACCGTATACTATAAATGAGAACCATACTGCATATCATAAATGAGAACGACAGTAATTTTTGTACGTATGTTAACATTCGCTGCTACTTTATAATTCCTCTTAATGACTTAAACAGCTTCCCCAAAAATTACTTCCTAAGTAAGCACAAAAAAAGAACGTAGTTTTCAAATGTGCTGTAAAAACGCCACTGAAAGAGGAATACCGATTCAGACACTTTGCAAGCAACGCGCTACGGATCTAAGAGTGAAAAGAGAAAAGTAAGGGCTTTTTAAAGTGAAGAACATGGGAGTAGGGCTTACGCACAAAACCGTACAAACAACGAATGCTGGATTTCATAGTGATAAAAGAGGTAAAAGTAAGCAAGTTCACTAGCGCTCCGTAAGAGTATCAGTTTGTCTCGTCTCAACGGCTTTTTCAACGTCGGTGGCATGCGGCGCTTCTCGAGCGGTATTAACACAAAAGGCGGCCTCTCAAAAAGCTTTACTTGCAGCCGTTGCGACTGCAACAAAAAAAAAAGAGAAAAAGAAATCCAAGTATATGCGAGAGTGCGTCTAGGCACGTAACTTTGAAACGCATACGGTGCACAAGCGAGCATTTCGGCCATCTTCGCGCTTTTTGCAACGGAAATCCGCACAAGACTGTGTGACATTGTTAGCTATTGTGAACGACATAATGGCTAATAGTTGCTTGAGCTCAACTCTCTAAATGGAAACAACTTTGTAACTAACCGGATCGAAAAAAAATGAAAAATCATGATGGTCAATGGTCATCATATCGTAGCGTTGTTACTCGATCAAAATTACATCAAACAAAAAGCAAGAGCATAAGGAGTCGATTTGTAGAGAAGCCGCCAATAACATGAGATCGCAATTCCATAAAATATGAACGAACGCATTGGAGATGAAAAAGTTGTTAGGTTGTGCGATGCTGCGTTAAAGTGACAACAGTTGACTTACATACATAGTCGAAGGTTCTCTAGACCGGAACAAATTTCGCTTATTGGCGTCTAACGTCAAGTACATTTTGAAATGTCAACACTTTGACTCTAATTCAAGCATGTTGTAAAGTATGTGACTCTAATTCAAGCACGTTGTAAAGTATGTGACTCTAATTCGAGCATGTTGTAAAGTATGTGACTCTAATTCGAGCATGTTGTAAAGTATGTGACTCTAATTCAAGCATGTTGTAAAGTATGTGACTCTAATTCAAGCATGTTGTAAAGTATGTGACTCTAATTCAAGCACGTTGTAAAGTATGTGACTCTAATTCGAGCATGTTGTAAAGTATGTGACTCTAATTCAAGCATGTTGTAAAGTATGTGACTCTAATTCAAGCATGTTGTGAAGTATGTGACTCTAATTCAAGCATGTTGTGAAGTATGTGACTCTAATTCAAGCATGTTGTGAAGTATGTGACTCTAATTCAAGCATGTTGTGAAGTATGTGACTCTAATTCAAGCATGTTGTGAAGTATGTGACTCTAATTCAAGCATGTTGTGAAGTATGTGACTCTAATTCAAGCATGTTGTGAAGTATGTGACTCTAATTCAAGCATGTTGTGAAGTATGTGACTCTAATTCAAGCATGTTGTGAAGTATGTGACTCTAATTCAAGCATGTTGTGAAGTATGTGACTCTAATTCAAGCATGTTGTGAAGTATGTGACTCTAATTCAAGCATGTTGTGAAGTATGTGACTCTAATTCAAGCATGTTGTGAAGTATGTGACTCTAATTCAAGCATGTTGTGAAGTATGTGACTCTAATTCAAGCATGTTGTGAAGTATGTGACTCTAATTCAAGCATGTTGTGAAGTATGTGACTCTAATTCAAGCATGTTGTGAAGTATGTGACTCTAATTCAAGCATGTTGTGAAGTATGTGACTCTAATTCAAGCATGTTGTGAAGTATGTGACTCTAATTCAAGCATGTTGTGAAGTATGTGACTCTAATTCAAGCATGTTGTGAAGTATGTGACTCTAATTCAAGCATGTTGTGAAGTATGTGACTCTAATTCAAGCATGTTGTGAAGTATGTGACTCTAATTCAAGCATGTTGTGAAGTATGTGACTCTAATTCAAGCATGTTGTGAAGTATGTGACTCTAATTCAAGCATGTTGTGAAGTATGTGACTCTAATTCAAGCATGTTGTGAAGTATGTGACTCTAATTCAAGCATGTTGTGAAGTATGTGACTCTAATTCAAGCATGTTGTGAAGTATGTGACTCTAATTCAAGCATGTTGTGAAGTATGTGACTCTAATTCAAGCATGTTGTGAAGTATGTGACTCTAATTCAAGCATGTTGTGAAGTATGTGACTCTAATTCAAGCATGTTGTGAAGTATGTGACTCTAATTCAAGCATGTTGTGAAGTATGTGACTCTAATTCAAGCATGTTGTGAAGTATGTGACTCTAATTCAAGCATGTTGTGAAGTATGTGACTCTAATTCAAGCATGTTGTGAAGTATGTGACTCTAATTCAAGCATGTTGTGAAGTATGTGACTCTAATTCAAGCATGTTGTGAAGTATGTGACTCTAATTCAAGCATGTTGTGAAGTATGTGACTCTAATTCAAGCATGTTGTAAAGTATGTGACTCTAATTCAAGCGTGTTGTGATTGGCGTCTAACGTCAAGTACATTTTGAAATGTCAACACTTTGACTCTAATTCAAGCATGTTGTAAAGTATGTGACTCTAATTCAAGCATGTTGTAAAGTATGTGACTCTAATTCAAGCATGTTGTAAAGTATGTCATAGCGACTAGTAGTATGAGTCCATTTTCGCTATTTTATGTAAAACACTTTTGTATTCGTTGTGTAAATAAAGCTCGACAAAAAACGAGACATATAGAGCGCCTATGTAAACAATTGCTCGAGACATATAAGTATTGCGTTATGATGTTGACGAGAATAGATTCAATATTGGTGAGTATTTTTTTTCAAAATTTCCACATTTCTCATACTTCACGGATATTCTCCTCTTTTTCTTCACAGAAATTCAGCATTCAAAAAATACAATGCAAGAAATAGTGAAATAACAATGGGCTCGAACAGTTGTGAAAACGGTTTTTATGACTCGCTTAACATTATCATTAGTTTCGGTTAATATTCGAATCATCCAGCCACAAATAATGGACTGACCTTAGTACAATAAGTGTTGTAAATGAACAACAAACACGACAATTCCACAACGCGCTTTCGAGACGATGGAAAATTTATAAAACAGAAGTGTTTTACTCCGATAAATGCCGAACATTCCAAATCAAAATAATAAAAGAAAAAATTCCCGCAATCACCTTCTCAAATCTGTAAACTCGTCCTTCATCGTCGTATACGCTTTTCTTTGTTCAATTGTTTTCCTCCTTTTTTTCTCACCATCATTAAGCATGCGGTGATGATTAAATGAGCTGGGTTGAATTATTGTTTCGGCTCGAAGGCAAACTAAGTTTGAAAAAAAAACGATCTTAGTTCAGAATTAAGATCGTATTTATGTCTCTCTTGTGTCCGAGAATTCCGACCTGACAGTTATTGACCATCGTATGTCACTCACTGGCTTAGCTGATTGGATTAACATGGTGATTTTAAGGGATTTCACCAAGCAAATTGCTCTTCAACATTTACTATCATCAGAAAAAAAGATTTTTTAAATATATGGAACAAGTCGGGACATAAAAGCACTACAGGGTTTTGCCAAAAAATTCTGAGAACGTTTACAGTTTTTGTTGAAGGCGAAAAAGAAATAAAGAAAAACCATCATAACTTCGAAAAAATTTTCTTCATAATCAAACGAGAAAGCGATCGCACTCTTTTGTTCCGATGCCCAACTTCGATATGTATGCAAATAAGATCCTGAAATATACAGCATGCGAAAGTGCTTACGAGTTGAGTTGGTCGACGAACCAACTGGTCGACCTGATTTGCTGTATTCTCCATCAATGAATGATTTTTTTTTAAATTTTTGAATCATAATCGTTTCAGCGCGAAAGATTGCCACCGTAAAGCAACAAGGACGCACATTACTTCAGTTAAAAAAACCAACAAAAATTATGAGCCGTTGTGATGAGATGACTTTCATTTATTGATAATAATTCACCGCTCCACTCGTTTCCGTTCAAGATGCATTTAGGTAGTCATCAGTAAGCGATCAGCAAAAACGCGTTTCCGGCTAAGCTCTTCTCATTTCTTCCTTTTTTTTTTTCGTTGCAGCAATCAAGCAACATTGTTTTACAGTTATAGAAAGCGCAGCAATCAACAAGCAAAAACATTCCGTTTCAACAATATTGTATTTAATAAGGACTAATTGAATATTTTTGTTGTTACTTTTAGTAATTCAGTTACCTAAAGCCTTAAGAAGAACATAACAGCACTGATCTCAAGTTCATTGTTAATTTCGACAATTAGCTACGTTGTGGGAAAGCAAACCACCCACACTAGGCCATGAAATACTTCTGCAAATTATGTGGAAAAAATTTCAACGCTTATTAGTAGCGTATATTACCTCGAGAATACGGAAACAATCGCTTACAACTAAACGAAATGAACGTCTGCAATTTCTATCGTCATTGATGAACTTGTAATGTTTAGTGCTAGCCCACGTTCCTTGAACGTTAAAAACAAGGAAAAAGAAGAACAAAAAGATGAAGAAGAAAGGCGAAGAACAGATTTTCTTCTAATGAAAGCAATAGAACAAAGAAAACAGTACAAAACGGTGAATTGGGTTTTTAAAAAAGAAATGGATAAAAGCGAAAATCGGAACAAATTAGTGAAGTCATTATCGGTATTATATGGCATAATCATACGCAACCGTATCATTAACAATAAAAAAACGAAGTTAGATAATCACATAAAAATATGTCCCAACGATTAGGTCACTTTACAAAAAAATGGTATTTTGAGAAGAAACGAGAATGAACTGCTCTAGGAAAAGTTTATTTGTTGAATCTCGTAATGATCCTCTGAGAGAGACGTACGCAACATAATTCAAGCAACAACTAATATCGTCGATATGTTGTTAGAAAGTATTACTTTTTCGTTTTGCTTTGGTATTACTTTTCCATCATTTCTTAAAACTTCTTTTCGAAATGACATCACAAATACTCGATTAACAAAAGGAATGAGCTGCCTAAGTCGAGTCAGATTTCCATTCATTACAAGGATACGTTTAGAAAACGTTTTGATATATACGCTTATAGTGTATGTGTTGGGCACCATTCAGCATCACTTTCTCCAAAAACCATAGATCGCAGCGCATATGATCATACTATCAGTTTTTATTTTTTGCTGAACTTGTCGAATGAAAATTATGGTTTTTACGTTTCTAACAACATAATTTATCGACATTCACCATTACTTGAGTCTCTAACTGCATTTATTACTTGTTGAGCACACTGTCAGCAAAAAAAAAGATGACTCTTATATCGCTCTTCAATCCTCAGCATAGAAAGAAGCACTTTTGTACAATGTAATGTCCTCCACGATACTGTACTTTAAGAAAAACGACAACAAAAATATTTCCGTTCAAAAAAATTCAAGCTTTGGGCGGAGAATTCCCGTTAAAGTCAGAGATTTCAAGCAAAAGATACATGGGAAATTTCTTGAAATGTTCAGAGAGTAAGAAATTAAGCTCGTCAAAGTATAAATGAGATTCTTATAAAAAAAAAAAAAAAAGAAATTGTCCGACGAGCGACTCCATATCCATAGAGTGCGTTTAAAAATTAATGCTTCAAAGTAGAAAATTCTCTTCTGAACTATGACCTTTAATTCTTATCAATAACGACATTATGAAGTCGAACTGATTAAGCTACAAAACTCTTGAGATACTAAAGCATCAAATGATATTCATCGTAGGGGTATAAATTAGAGAGAAATTTTTCTCACATATATTTCGACTGTAGCCGTTTAATGCACCGGGTAATTTATTATGTGAATTTCAATTGCACAAAAGAAAACTTTCTCTATGGACAATCGAAATTCAACATCACATTGGAAAAATCGATATGAAAACGCATTTGTTTATTGATATGAGGAAATAATTTTTCTTTTTTTTTTTTTTAAAAGCTGTTCATCGAAAGACTTTTAAACGCATTCATACTGTTCCGATCCGATCGTTGAATAGAGTGAACGAAATCAACAAATTGATCTGCGCCAACGAATATTCGTTAATAATGAGCACCTTTTATATTGCAACGTAATAAGCACTCGCTTGAAAAATACCAGTTAATTAGATCACTCAACCGAAGAAAACACTTCTCAGCAACCGAAACTCTTAACGAACAACAGCTTTTTTTTTTCCGCTCCCCCCCAAATTGTCTTTTTTCATTTAAAAGATTACCTGTTTTCTGTCTTTCATATACTTCTTTTAAGGATAATGTATAATGAAGTATGCAATGGAGTTGAAGCTCTGAGTTGCCACCCAAGCAGAAAATTCTTGCAATTAGGGTATGCTCAAAAGCGCATGTACGTGATAAACAGAATACGACAAACTCTGAAATAGACTAAGCTTCGGTAGAGTAAACGCCCAACTGGATTAGCAATTGAGCTTTTGATTTCTGGAACTTGGAATGCACAGAAGGAACAAGCAATCTTGTGAGGCAGAGAAAGGGATAAGGCCATTCGAGGGCACATATATACGAGGATATTATGTGGTGAATATTTCTGAAAATGTTCATCTTGAATATAGCTCTGAGGTAACCGAAATCTCTAAATGCAATAAGCGATCTCCTCAATTTCGTGCTGAAGAAAAGAGGCTCAAATTTCCAGTAGGCTAAGCTTCGATCTATTGAGCTTTGGGCTGAACAAAATTTGGAGACTGGGTACATATTAGCACACATATAGACTACATAGGCACTAAAGGTACCAGTGGGAAGTTCGAAAAAAGGACAAATGAAGAGCGTATGTATGGAAGACTGGTAGGTGCGGCGTACTCGGAACAGACGTGCTGACGTTAGACGAATGCGCGTGCTAACATTGATTGTGAATCGCTTCGGCACCGGCAAGCAACGAGAGCGCATATAGAAACACACGCACACACACACCCATACACACACATACACACGCGCATGCACACATACAGACATAAACACAGACACATATATACAGACATACACATATATATACACACGCATACACACATCTGCACACACAAACACACGCAGACATACACACATACATACGCACACTCATACACACACACGCAACACACACAGACACGCTCATACACATACACTCACATACACTAGCATACACCCACACATACACACAGCCACACACATTCGCACCCACATACGCACACATACACACGCATACACACAAACACAGGCACACGCACGCGCACATGCGCACACACACCCACCTACACACACAGACACACACACGCCCGCAAATCTACACGCACAATCATACGCACACGCACATGCACACACACCGACACACATACACACCCACCCACATGCAC
>JPKZ01002584.1:27118-37224 GCA_000803305.1 Toxocara canis | reverse complement strand
TTAAACCACAAGCTCAAACTTGGGTAATTAAACCACAAGCTCAGACTTGGGTAATTGAGCCACAAGCTCAAACTTGGGTAATTAAACCACGAGCTCAAACTTGGGTAATTATACCACAAGCTCAAACTTGGGTAATTAAACCACAAGCTCAAACTTGGGTGATTAAACCACAAGCTCAAACTTGGGTAATTAAATCGTTTATTTACCCAAGTTTCAGCTTGTGGTGCTATGATTATGGCTTTAAGAGTCGGAACGTCAGCATAAATATATTATACCATCTTTTCCTGACGCATTATATGGTCTCAACTGTAACATGTTAAACGAATATTTTTCGAATATGCGTCTGCGTAACAAGATCGTTATCAAATCTGTTATCTTTAACAAATAAATCACACCGATGATGTTCAATCTCATTCATATCGAGATCGCAACTTAACCGTTTCTGTGACGACGATTTTTTAGCGGATATATATTTGCACTATAACGCTATTATTTCTTATGTTTTATTAGAAGAACATAAACAACTGATTATTAATTTTTAACCCGAGCAAATAGGTATCAAAACTTTTCTTCGAAAAAAAAATTCAAAAAAGAGGTGAAAAATAATTGAAATTGATAGTTTTTTCGTTCTAGGAAAAACGTTTTTTAGGCGAGCGATATGATCTTTCTCCCTATTTCTCTTTTTTCTTGCTTTTATCCTTTCTTTTCATCTTGGTCGATCAACACTACTTTGAACCTGCCTTTCCGATTTATCGTCCATATGGCATTGAAGACGGCGTCTTGCTTTCGCCACTTTATTGAAATCGTTACGATAACAATTTTGGCAAAAATTTTCTCGCAACAAACTGCAAAAATTATCTGTATAAATCCGTGAATATTAGGGAAAATTTGAAATAGATTAATTGAAAAGTGATATTCGATAAGTACGATCGCTATGTGATCACTGAGCAGCAATCAATGTTCGTAGCACTTCGGAAACATAAGGTATGCCTTATGTTTAGCTAACCACACGATCCTTATGCGCTGTATAGGTCTAAATAAGCGTTCGTATAAGGAACGGAACTCATGTAGAACCATAAGGCACATGTCCGTTATTGCGAAATCTTTACTTCACCGAGCTCAATAAAGAATGATCGGGACATAAAAATCAAATACATGCGATGGTGCTCAATGATTTTTCAGAGGTCAAAATTCTTGGAAAACTTATGAACGCAAAAACACTACGAGGTGAAATGACATCAAAAGGCAGTAGCGTCTGCTCTCGAGCGACTCGAAAAGGAAGGCAATTATGAATTAAATTAAGGATAATGATCAGCTAAAATAACCGAGAGCTACCAGCTCGTAATAGGTCACTCGACCAGAAGAGCAGAAAATGCATAATGCGCAATATTAGAGAAATCGTTATAAATTTCGAAGACGATACGAGACCGAGGCTCAAGATAACGGTATTCAAGGGATTTAAAAAAGAAAATTTGCATGCGAGTTTCGTAGTTCGGACTAAATAGACCTAGAACCAAACTTGTTTGCAAGTCTTCCATCACCTCTAGTTCGGATCTCAAAAACGGCAACCAAACTGAGCAATCATTTTCAAAAAGAGGATAACAACAGATAGTGAAGGCCTTCTGCATAAGAAGTTATGAGATGTTCGATGCGACTACACTGATATATCCTTAAGAAATCAATTAGCTATTCAAGTGCTTCATTTGTCATGAGCCTCCTAAAGTAACAATTTGTAAAGCGAACGCTCTCTAATCGCGGACGACAATGGTAGCAGAAATGAAAAAAAATGAGGATTCGTCGTGGCATTCACACTTAAGGTGAGTGTGCAACAACTAGCATTTTTCCTTATTATTATGCAGCTACCGAGCGCTAGGAATACAATCGGGAGACATTATGATGCTTATGATGCCTTATCTAAAGCCTATGTTTTAAACAAGTGCTTAATAAACTTATAGGCGCTGCGACTAAGCCAACAATACAGGAGGGGCGGGTGGGCATTCCCCATGGTTCATTCCAAATATATCCCGAAAAAGGAGATAAAAATATGCATAATCGAAAAAAATGGAAAAATCCATGAGTGCAGTGTTCAATTTTATACAGTGCAATATCATCGGCTGAATTAAAAAATTGCAAATTTCGAATCATTAGAATGGTAAACGTCAACTTACAACATTAGGCAAAGTCCAACCCCACAGAAGAACGATGCACCGATAGCGCACAATATTCCGGCTCGAGTTAGACGCTTTTGCAATGTCTGCAAATTGTTTGCAATGTCGGCCAATTATTTCCATTCGTCCGAAAGTTCTGCTGTTTATTCGATTTAAAATTATTTTCTAAAGCATTCGAACGGCAATCAACTAACAGCCCATTACAATAATTTGAAGAATAACATTATGAAAACTTACACGAATGTTTTTTATAAATAAGCCATATTTCAGCTAAATCATCGTTCTCAAAACGATTTTTTGAATTGGACTGCGATTGCAGCTAAGGTCTCACAATATCGTACTGAGAGTTCGATTTTCATAACTGTACAAGACAAGACTCATCACTATTAGTCTGCCAGAAGATAACACTCATCACTATTAGTCTACCAGAAGATAACACTCATCACTATTAGTCTGCCAGAAGATAACACTCGTCACTATTAGTCTGCCACAAGATAACACTCATCACCGTTAGTCTGCCACAAGATAACACCCATCACTATAAGTCTAATGATCGCTTTCAGAACAAGACAATAAAGCAAC
Source organism: Toxocara canis (assembly GCA_000803305.1). Taxonomy (NCBI): domain Eukaryota; kingdom Metazoa; phylum Nematoda; class Chromadorea; order Rhabditida; family Toxocaridae; genus Toxocara; species Toxocara canis. The sequence continues at coordinate 34,474 of JPKZ01002584.1, read as the reverse complement.
ACTCAGTAGGTCACTAATATCGATGAGTTAATTGACTGAGATCGGGTCGGAAAATACTTTAAATGGTGATCATATTTTCGCAATGCCTATCCTATAATGGGTTATTTAAAAATTTAACGTACTTCTTGTCCGCAAACAGGACAAATCTCGAATGAAGTCGGTTTAAGAAACAATAACAAAAGGCAACACATTATACTCGATCGCACTCATCCACACCACAATACCAAAGGACCGCTGTGGAAACCAAATACCTCTCATTTCTAATCCAAAAAGTTAATTATGCATATGTTTTATTTTTGCTTGTTTTAAATACGCAAATTTCTGACGTCATGGATTCTTTCGGAACGAGTTTTAGCGTTTTTCGTTTCGGAGAACTCGCATAAAAAATAGAATTGTTTTTTTTTTTTAAACTAAGCCCACGTTTCGAACAAACAGTCGGTCTCTTTGAATCTTTGTGAGAAATAGATAATCACAATGACGCTTCAGTCCAAACAGTTCGGAGTTTGCAATATACCCTTGAACTTTGCACATGAATTATGAAACTTCGCATGATTTTTGATTCTTTGGATTTTCCAGCTATGATCCGCTGGAAAAATCAGGTGGAAAATTCGAGGAGCAGCTGAGTATTTCTTGATGGTGAAACCACCTGGTGACATCTCGTGGGGTTATAGTAACATATTTGATTACAACTGTTTACAACTATCAATTCTTTCGAAGAACATCGATTCGATTCGACCATAGCCCATAAAACTACAGCACATATGCTGAACGCCATAATGGCAACCCTTTCTGCTTCCGTTGCCTCCCTTTCACCCCTATTCGTTTTCACTATATGATAAAGAGCAGTTCGTACAGGTGCCTTCGAAGAGGTGCTCGTCATTTACTCCAAGAATTCTTGAAGATTTATGCTTTCAAACAAGTGAATAATATGCATAACAAAGAATATGTTAGAATAGCGGCTGTTTATTAATAATCAGTTCATAAAATTGTTGTTAAAATTGTTAATTGTTAGTAAATGTTTCTAATTGTTATTAAAATCCTTCACAACTAGAAAGAGAAAACCGATTTTAGCAAATCATGTGAGACATAACGCGGTCGTTTTATTATGACCGGGCTGGACCTTTTATCTTTTACCGCTGATGTTTCGCATTGGTATCATTTTTTTTAGCGAATGTTCTCTTCTGGTTGACCTTATCAGCCTTCCGCATTTGCTCGATGAATTTGCTTCATTTTTTCTTTGTTTGGCCCACATTTCCGGATCAGCGATACTGCATCTGAGCAACCTTATGACCGGGCTGGACCTTTTATCTTTTACCGCTGATGTTTCGCATTGGTTTCATTTTTCTTAGCGAGTGTTCTCTTCTGGTTGACCTTATCAGCCTTCCGCATTTGCTCCATGAATTTGCTTCATTTTGCCTTTGTTTGGCCCACATTTCCGGATCAGCGATACTGCATCTGAGCAACCATTAAGAAGTCGAGCGAATCTAGTCGAATTTTTCCACTAGAAACTTTTATTGAAAAGATGTTGTTATGCTCTTAAGACTAAAACTTATAAGTAGAATAATATTCACAATAAACAGTGCTCACTACAAACACTACTACAAGATATATACTAGTAAGTGTAACGAAAAAAAAACTCCATCAGATTCGTTCAAGTGAGTGCTTCGATGATGAACGTTACACATCGTTAGTTTAAAAAAGAACGAGTTTCATAATTGTGTTGTTTTCGAATATTTTATAGGGATAACATTTCATCGATCATATTTTTCAAACGAATCGCTAATACGCAATTTTCACCAAAATCGACTAAGAACTCGTTTCCATACATCTCTTGAACTTTCTATGTACGTTTTTGCCTCGAAATTTTTAAAAAATTAAGATATTATTATTTACTGTTTCGAGTAATGTCAATGGCCCTATCATTTAAAACTACGTAGAAACTTTAGACGTTTTTCATTTGAATAGCGATCCTTCTTGAGTCTTGTGCACAAATTGATGCTTTTAAATTTTTGCAGATAGGTGGATGGAGGCGTAGCGAAGAAAGGAGGAAATATAATCCAACCAGTATTGGACCCAATAGACAATTAGATAGGCTTAAGTGATATTTTTTGATCGTACGTTTATAAGCGTATAAAAGTGTCCGCATCAAAAAAGCTTTTTCCTCCTTTTTGTTTTTTTCGTTTGAATTTTTATTTTCATACATCTGAGCATCGCTTAAATAACAGCGCAAAATTTGAACGTTTCTTTGTGAAGCTAACATTAGGTGACTTTTTCTGCTTTCGTTCTATCAGTTTTACGACTTTCTTTTTTTTCTTTTTGGAGCTCATAAATTTTCGTTCTAATGGAATTATACTGCCAAGTTAATAATTTGTTCCGGATAATTTTTTAAAGTTGACTCCGCCTCTGTAGATAGATAGCTTCATATTGTTGGCAACTGATAAACTAATAGAACATTATCCACCCTCAAGGAAACATTTTCTTTTTATCTTTTCATCCATTGTGAATATCAACTTTTCCAACTTCAATGTCGAGAGCAAAAACCTGTTTAGATGAATGAACTCTTTTGCAATGAGCATTTATTCTTCAGTCGTTGGTCTCATCTCCCGTTATGAATTATGCAACAGTCATTCTCGAAAACATCACCTCGACCAAAGAATTTTCGCAGTTTTGTTTAACAATCATTAAAAATAACCAACAATTGTTGTCAGAGTTGGGCAACCTTCCCATTACAGCTACGTACCTCTTGTCTTTATTTTTGACAAATTTTTGTTCGATCCTCTGAGGTCAAAACTTCTTAAGTATTCAAATTTCTGATGAGACGATTACCTAGCATAAAATGAGCAGCACCCTCGTCTATCGAAGTGTTTACCAAACCAAATGTTTCTGAATTTTATTTATAATAATTTTTTGAAGCTTGGCTTAATCATATTGAAACTGTGTATAGTGAAGCAAAGTTATTAACAAGTATGAATTCGTATTAAGTATTCAATGCAGCGAAACTAGAACGCGTTATCATAATGCACTGCTGTTTACATTATCATCGTTTGATCATAACGGATGCCGCGTGCACACCCTGCGCTAATGGAACGTTTTGTAAACGATTGGCAGCTAAATTGTTGTTGTTTTTTTCCGAGATTTCTTTTAGTTAGCTTCCTTTTTGAAGGTATATCTCCATAAAATTTAATTTTAGTGACTCAATTTTTCTCCCTATTAGAATTTTCGTCACGAAAATCTCCACAAAAATTAATTTTAATGACCTAATTTTAATGAAAATTTTATTATTCGAATTCATTTGTTCGGCTATTTCGATATTCTGCAATTTGTTTGTATTTGTTACACTGTTGATAACAGTTTTCGTCTATCGAATACCATTGTTGTTTAATTGGAAATGAACGATTTTATTGAATTTTTAAGAAATAACAGAAGCGAAATTTTCACTAATTTCAAAAAATTAGGAAAAGTTTAACTCGATTTCATCGTTAACCATTTTATTGTAATCAAACAAATATTCGTTACTTTGTTGATGAATAATTTTGTAAATTAATAATCAGCGAATTTTATTCAGTAAAAATTTCTAATTTCTTCATTTGAGACGACGAAATGAAAATCGTAAAACTATCCATTTTTCTAATTATCTTAGGTTAAAGATTCAACAGTAAGATTGCAACGAATTTAGGGCAAATAGCACGACGATTTATCAAATTTCAATAATTCATAAATATTAGAATATTTTTTTTCTAATACTAAACTGCTAACTTTTTCGTGACTTCATTTTCTAAACTCTTCTACTCCTCATACGGAAAAATCCTAGAACAAGCAAATTTACTCTTGGCAATAAATATGCGAAAATATGCTGCAATGCTCATAGCATACTCAATTCTTAGCTGTTTAAAACCTGCTTTAACAAGTAGCTGACCAAATCAACTATGTATTTCCGTGCACAACATTTATCACGCCTTTTTTCGACCACTGGAAGCAGATGTCGTTTGTGTGATTCGACATCTATGTAATGTATGAAGTTTTTCGTTAGCATCTCCGCCTCTCCACTTCCTTCACTCCCCCTCCCCACCTCCACCCCCCCNNNCCTTCCCCCATAGCCAAAGCTTCCTCACGGGACCGGCTAATGAAGGCTCTCTCTCTCTCTCTGTGTCTCTGATAGAATATTTCGACTGAGACATAGAATTTACCTGTAGGAATATAATTTGCCATGTTTAATTGCTTCAAAATAAACGGTGTTTCAGGCATGGCGAATATGAAATCTTGTCTCTGCGTATTGTTTCTCGCAGTTCTAACCCAAACGTATGCAAGGCAAATGAAATTTCTATTTTATTCGCCTTCGTGGGGACATAGTCATCTACATTTTCAAGGTGCTCTCGTCGATGCTCTCGTCGACGAAGGACATATAGCTGTAAGGTTTACGATTTTATTTCTCGAGAAGAATGCGCTTTCCTCATATTGTTGTTAAACGATAGCCATTTAGTGGCAAAACAGTAAGGGACACCACAGTCCGATGGATTACAGTTTCAGCACCTCAATGCTAGAGTTACGGATTGATGTGAGCGAAAAAAAAAACAAGAGACAAGCATCAAGTTGTTCGACTATATTAGAGTTTTTTTGTGTTAAGAGACTTATGTTAGGTTCGGCTTGTACCACTATTGATACATGTGCGACCTCTGCGATGTGCACTGTATAACTGAGCAGCCTGGAGCTAAACTTGGGTCCCCCGCTAACCTGGCCACGGCTCTATCCTCTACTCTTCAGAGATTAAACAGAGAGGCCGTTTCGACTCCGGACTATTCCGTTATACTTTCCTTGGCCAGAGGCAACACACATTGTTCGATTAGTTCATGGAAATTCGCTCCAAGAAGTCGAAAAGAAGAACACACCAACATAGCAGCGCTCTAATGTGTTATTGGTTGTAAATTTTAGCTGCATATAAAAAATACGATATTGCATCAACTAAGGAAGCTTTTAGTTTTTAGCTGCACTGGATAATTCCGATCAAATTTTCTCTTATTTAGTATCGCCAAACAACGGCAGTATTTAATATTGAGAATCGCAAATCGTCTTTCCAGTTGTTCTGCAATAGCTATGCCAGTATCCAATCCTTCTATGAGCCACTCGAATGGATCAAAGGCACATGTTGAGTATCTATGACCTATCGTATATACGATATACCTATACATATTTGTCCGAAATTTACATATATATGATACAGATGTAAATTACCTGGATTACCTGGTCCAGCTATCAGCAACATACTGTCGCGACGGGTGAAGTCGTCCAACTTTCCCTTTCCATCTCTCTCTGTTCGCGGCAAGCCGCTGCCACAGAGGTCCTTCCACTTTCCGTATCTCGTCAGCCCATCTCATTGGAGGCCGTCCTGGTGGTCGCTTGACATCACAAATATGTATACAAATATATGTATATATATACATATATTCAGATTATACAGACGTGTATAATCATATGTATAAGCTTTTCAGCATGTATTGATTCCGGAGTTTCATCCGAATTTGAAAACCAATGGAACGGTAAAAGCTCATCGTGTGGTTCGTATTGCACCTTCGGTACCATCGCTTTACCCGCAAATGTCTTTCAACGAGGATTCATTCGCAGCAAAAAGCGGCAGCATTTCTCTTTCAAGAGAGTACGAAATCATCCTGAATGTTACTCTTCAGTTTTGTGAAGGTGCATTGTTGATATTGCTTCAGGGGTTCTATTTGTTGAGGTTTTCTCCCTCATTATGAAAATTTAGAAATGGAAAATATCAGTTCGTTTTTTTCTTAATGCACCATTTAAGCGTAATAATTTTACTTTGACCCCGGCGAAGAAAATGCAAATTCAGAAATGACTTTTATTGCTCTGACTGGCGAACAATAACCGGTAGAAAACTACGAGCTTTGACTTACCATAACTGGCAAGAAGGAGTGGTACTTTTAGTTAAGCTGCAACTTTTACGATGTTACCAGTAGCTATAATAGCAATGAAAAGAAAGTTTATACGATCGAATGAGATTTGATCACTGAAGCAAAGTGATTAGTTCTTTCGTTTGTTGTTTTCTCTAGCGCCTATGTAGCAAGTTGAGATATTTTTTTGTGAGAATAACGAAAAGCTTTGTTTCGCGCTTTCTCAATGGCGCGCTTTTCAGCTTTCTTTTTCCTCCACTAATTTCGGTCTTCTGTTCAAAGAAGAATTTAGGTTTTTTGAACACTAAACTAAATTGACCATATTGTTACTTTCTCGACAATTTGAAGGGAAATATAAAGCGCTTATGGGGCAATTGCAAAAAAAATGAAGCTGAAAAGCGCTCTAAAATTTAGACTGACTGCGTTTCATGGAATCTACGAGCAAAGACCAACTTGCCAAATAAACATCTTATATAACCAGAACCTGATTCTCAAGATTATATTATTTTAGCGATATTTGAATGCCATTCCAGATTTCCTGAACCAGAAAGATCTCATCAAGCAACTTCAAACAGAGCGTTATGATGTCGGGTTTACCGAATTTTTCGACTATTGTCCAGTAGGTATACTTCATCATATCGGTGTCAACTCAATTGCCCTGCTTTCGGCTGTACCGATTACAGATTTACTTGCTGATACATGGGGTCTACCTTCACCATCCAGTTATGTTACAAGTAAGTATCGACATTGCATTACCATAACTAACTTACGAGGCTCTCCAAAACATTCGCCTTTCATCCTTCTCGTCCTATGAAATGTGACTGCATCCACTTCTTTTCTTAATCATTCATTACGCAATCTGGAGCGAAATTCTCTAGAGTTATACGCTTTCCTTGAGGCAAATATCGGTACATGTCTGTGAAGTTCAAAATGCTAGACTGGAAAAATATTCCATTTTAGTAAGCATTTATGTGCGATCTGTTCTACTTTACAAACAAGACGCGTTTTTTTAAGTTTTTTTTTTCCTTTTGCGCACTTTATTATCGCTTGGTTTCAGAATATGTAAATTTATCGATTGATCAGTTCTAACACAGACAGAAAATGAATGATCTTGAGTGATTTTCTTCGAGTAATAAGGAAGAAAATCATTCAAGATCACTCATTTTCTGTCTGTGACAGGGCTGATCAATCGATAAATTTACAGTGATGAAACGTTCATTTTGAAATTTTCAACGAATTTTATTTTTCGCAGATACATTTAAGCCATTCATTGGCGCACCGTATCTTTCAATGTCAGAACGCTTCATGAACTTCTTATTCACGTTCGTCTCCAGGAAGATCTCTTTTGCGAAAATACTCAACGAACAGGTATACCTATTGTTCATGCCAATTTCCTGTTCTTTTTAAGACATATTGTAGAACGTAGAATGCATCCACTTCCCTGTAA
>JPKZ01002584.1:2240-27018 GCA_000803305.1 Toxocara canis | reverse complement strand
TGTCCTGTGTTCCGATTCATCATATCTCGCGAATTCCTCGTCCAATTCTGTAAGTCCTCAAAATTGGTCTCCATTCCGACGAGTCAAGATGCTATATTGGAATTCAGAACTTTGTAGTGTTGTTGTTTGCGGGTGTCGCCGCCAAACCTCGAGAGCTTACAGCTCGTATCACTGCGCTTCCTAGCTCGTGTAGGTTGCAACATATGTGACTTCACCACCACCTCAAAGGCCTCCAAGCCCAGTTTTCGTCTTGGAATCATACTATTTTAAAGTATACAACTGTGTTGTGCCGAAATTACCATGCCAAGGCGATTCGTATTATAGAAATCAATTACTTCCGAAAATAATGAGTTTGAGATAGTGAGCAAACTGAGACGTTTTGTAGAGTGACCAAAACATAGATCTACATGCAGGAGATTTTAAAGCATATCTTAAGTTAGTTGTGCTGTTCGAAACTACTGTTACCTGATACCACTCCTGCCGCATTTTAATTAATATTAGCTAGCTGTCCTATGAGATGCAAGATGTGGGGAAACTGTGCAGTTGGAGGGTGGTAAAGAGGAGAGATATGTTCTTCAAAATTTTGATGTTGAAGATGTCGTTCCATCTAAATTTTGCGTTTCATAATTTTTACCTTTTCTGCTTCCCATGTCGCCTCATTCTCTCATCCTCCCTGTCTTCCTTCCCTTGCCCCCAGTTTCTTATCGAACGGTAAAAATCCACTGGCCAACCTTGTGAACTTTTGAACTTGACTACGCAAGTAATTTCAAGCAATCAATTGATATGCAACGCTAAATTATCAAAGAAATGTTTTAAGTTTCAAATATTTTTTTCAAATTTCCCCATGTTTTACCTAATGGAATTCTCAAATTTTTTTAGAATTCGATGTTCAAACGAATGATCCGTGCCGATTTCCCTGATCTGAGATTGCTTGCCCAAAATGCATCCATTGCTTTCATAAATATACCACAAATTATCGATATTCCGCGACCGATCTCGAACAAAATTGTCCATATTGGTGGTATTGCAATGAAGAAATCTTCAAGTCTTAGTATGGTATGTTTACATGGATTATTTCAATGAAAGCTTTACAAGAATTTTATAAAATCGTATAAAAATTCTCCTCAAAAAAATATCTCGGCATTTGTTCAAAAATTCAAAATTGAAAATTCATTTTTTTGATACACACAGCAAACTCCAATTACAGCTATTTTAGTAATATGATATTTTAGGAATGAAGCAGTTTGGGGCTGCTTAGCTGTTTGTGGTGAAAGCCCCCTTTTTAAAAGTTAACCTTTAGCAAATTTCTTAACTCTTATAAATACTGCAAACAATCGTTTTTAGCAGTTTTTTTGTATTGTGTGTTCTGAATAGCTAATATGCTAGTCGTATGGTAATTGCAATGATTTTCATTTAATATCACTTGATTACAGCCTCTCTATTAGCTTCCATAAATGTTCGAGAGAGTTTGAACTACAGGATTTGTCGGCTATTCTCGATCGTCCAAACAGTCGTGTGGTACTCTTCTCGTTGGGTTCAATCGTCAAACTTAAAAAAATGCCACATGAAATGCGATCAGCTTTTTTGGAAGCATTCGCACGTTTTCCTGAATATGATTTCATCGTAAAAGTTGATATGGATTTGGCTGAAGGCGCAAAATTACTTGACGATCAACCGAACGTTCATGCGTTTAAGTGGATCGATCAGGTCAACATACTTCGTAAGTTGTCTAGCCGTATAAGCTTAGATTGAAAAATGAAAATTATGCAAGAACGATGCATAATATTTGTTGAATTAAGGCGTAACAGATGATAAATAATGATAAAAATAAGTGATAATTAATAATAACAGGTGATAACAAATGATAAAACAAAGTAGCAGATGATAAATAAAAGCATATTCTATTGAAACTCATACAAGAACTAGTGGGCATTCAATGGAATAAAAACAAGAATACACAATATATTTGTTTCTGGTAATAAGGTAAGCGGAAGTAACAGCCAGGACAAAAGTACAGAAAATGTGAGACAGTCATTCTTTCTTCTCGGATATCTTCGTTTGTGGTTTTTAACCTTTGATGCTCATGCAAAGTGTCGTTGCATTACAGAAATCACTTGGGACTTTGAAAATAGCATTCTGGTAATCTCCAAAGCTTTGCGATACATCCATCGTATGCTATCATACACATAAAGTGCGACAACGCAAAAGATAACGCTAGCTCAAACAGATATCTTATATAACACAATAGTTACTATATGTACCAAAAGTAGTGCTTGATCACTCGCTTGCAACTCTCTCGTTTTCGCCTGTTTCCAGCTATAGACAATGGAATGATGAGCCAAGCTATCTGGGAAATTTAGATTTGCTAACATGACAAGCTTTCACTATATAAAGGTCGAGAGAACACCATATATGGCTGCAAGCGCAAGGTTTTACTTGATAACTTCACTTTGATTCGTACCAAAGATGTGCTACGAGTATTTCCTTGCTGCCTTCTCTCATCCTCTCAAATATCCATTTCTCATATAAAAGTTGCAATATGTATATTCTCCCAGTTCATAAGAATAACGGTTAAAAATTCTGATAATTTTATAAAACATGTGATCATTATTAATTGCAGAACATCCTTCGACAAAGGCGTTCATAACTCATGCTGGTTTAAATAGCCTAACGGAAGCATTTTTTGCTGGTATTCCTCTCATTTGTGTTCCACTTTTCGCTGATCAACAATACAATACGGCGATGGCGTTACGCAAAAATGTGGCTGTATACGTTGATAGAAATTCGATTACCGTCGATGTAATCGTTGAAGCACTTGATAAAGTGCTTAATGATCCGAAGTATATCGTTAATTTTCTTTTTTTTTTCATTTGGCATCGTTTAGTCAACTATAGCCAACACAATCAATATCGTATATTTACGTTTAAAAGTAACATAAGCGTTTCGATAAATCCGTATCCTACATAACTCACCATATGAATTGTCTAAAGTAATTTAAAAGTACAACTAATTAGTTAATAGTAGAGACTGGACTTCAAAAGAGAGCGCAGAATTAGGTTAAACGTGGTTATTCGATACCAGAGAGATTCTTTTACTGCATATGCATTCGTGAGTAGTGAAATCAGCTGAATGAAAGCTTATGGCTCTTCCACTGTTTTCATGATCTCATATGCAAAATCATTCGGTCAGATTCTTTTGTCGTCCTACACGTACACGGTATCTGTAAAAAGTACAGGCCTTCTCTCTGTACCTAGTAGAGAGCAGACATCATGCCAACTGTACCATTTCTAAAACATATATCCCTTGACCACCTCAACTGTACTATTTCTATACCATATATCCCTCGACTTGTATTGCCACTGAAGTACGAATGTGTTTGTACCTGAACTGATAAACAGCAAGGAGAAATAATCATGCCGAGTTTTCGCATCGCAATTCGAGCAAATTTGCTTACGGACAGCAATTTTTTTTCTTTTAAATTTTCGATGCGTATGCGCAACAAATATCAAAATTAAACTTCATATGCGTTCCATATGACCGTTTTAATAGCAGCATTCCTTATGGTCAGAAAATTAAAACAAAATGCAGATTCTTATTAGCATTCTATCAAATTACTTGTTTTCTGTTTCAACACAAGATATTTACGTCCAATCTGCCATGTATTTTCTTTATGGTGAGGAGATATTATTCAATATTTTTAAATAGTAGTTTTTCGTGACAATATTTAACGCTTTTGCTAAGCTTATTTGAAAAGATTTACGCAATGTTCCTATTGTGCTTTCATTTACAGGTATGCCGAGAACTCAAAAATGCTTCGTGAGAAGCTACATAGATTTCCATTGGATTCAAAGAAGCTATTCATTAAATGGAGTGAATATTTGGCCGAATTTGGCGATTTCACGGATCTTAATTTGTATGGTGCTGAAATGGGATTTTTTAAATATTTCTTACTCGATATTTTCATAATTGTTTTTGTTTTAGCCGTTTGCTCGTTGTTTATTGTTACTAAGCTTTTTACTTTGGCTTTACAGAAACTCAATTTGCTGCTTAAGAGAAAAACGGAATAAAATTGGCACTAATTTAAGGCAAAACTGGTCCTACAACATCGGTGCGGCCTACCCAAAAAAAGCTTATTCGTCCTTAGAGGCATTTATTCAAACTTCGGCATCACTGACTATTGTTTGGAATGGGAAACGAGCGAACTGCAATATTAGGATCGCTGAAAATCTATACTTTTTTGGCAACTGGAAGTTAAACGAATTAAGCTAACGCAGTAAAACAATGTTGGGCTTCCCAAACGACCACAATTGTTAGCTCAGTTAATGCTACCGGCAAACACTTCCATTCTTTGGAAGACTGCTCATATCGTGGAACGTTAGGATTCGATTCCGAATGAAATTCACAGAGTATTATTTAGCGAAGCTAATCAGCTGGACGATTTGCCTTTGTTTTGGCTAAACAATGTTCACCGTAAGCGTTCTGAAGACTTTTTTGCTAATATATCTTCTTCAAGTTTTTGTTTTTGTTTGAATAAATTTTTTTTGTATCGCGCTACTCTTTCCGGCGAACCGTTTTGGCAATATCCAACTTATAGTTTCATATCCAGTATTTTATGTAGTTGTTTTTTTGGCAAAAATTAGATCTCCACGTGAGAGCGATCTAATGAATTTTGTATCCATATGTGTTTTCGTGTATCTATATGGATGGTTGTGCTAGTTGAACGATTGCTGAGTGGTCGTGTCTACTTTCGCACGGCTCGTTGCGTTGATGGGGTTGTGGAATGGCCGTCAGATATGACGGTTACTTGCTAATATCTTGAATAAGCAGTCGCGAACTAACAAACGACGAAATAGATCAGGGTATGATTGGGGCTGGCGGTGGCACGCCAGCACTCAAAAAATAGTCACAATACCCAATGACCGTTTCGTGTCACGGCGAGTACCGTCCGCCGAAAAAGATCGCAGTCCCTACGGCCTTGTAGGCACTTCGTGGAAGAAGAAAGACTAGGAGAAGGAAACTCCAAGCAACGGAAATCTGCGTCGCTAGCAGGCTGGGCACTAGGCGATGTACTACCGGCCATAGCAATATGGAAAGTAAGATGGGAAGACCCGCTGTGACGTCTACGTAGCGTTGCTCGGATGCGGCGAGCTCAAGATCGCGACAGGTGGAAAAAATGCCAGCTGCATCGATGAGGAGAACGATAAAATCGATCAAATTACAGCTGTTCAAGGTATTCAAGGTAAAGTATGCGTTTTCTTGCTAAGGCGTTCTTTACTTGCTAGTTCGGACAACTATTGTGCTAAACAATTCGATATTGGCTGGACGACATGAGCTAAGTCGCCTGAAAATTAAAAACATAAAGAAAACTTAAAACATTTATTTTCTGGATTATATTGCACCATCCAACAAATTCGTTTCTCTGAGGAGCATAAACAACTGAAATCTTTCATCATGTTGTGAGACAATGCCGAATTGGTGAACGATACGGTTGCATAATGCGAGCACCTAAGGCAATTGCGAGCAAACGCAATGGAACTACTATCGTTTTGGGTCATATGCATTCATCTTGCGGTCAAGCCAAATATATCGTTGTTGCTAATAAACGCTCTCAAAAAATTTCTGCAATCGCGGACTTGCAATACTAAGCTATGCAGCAATGTTTACTGTTTCTTAAACAGTTAGATTTGTGTTGACTCGTGAAAGTTAGCTAATGTCAAGGGGACCGAGAACAGGTCACTAGTGCCTTTTGTATGTTCACTGTATTAACACAGGTTCACCTCTGATACGGTTGCAGTGTATGTGCTTATTGGAAGTAACTGTAATGTGTTGATTGGCTGACGAAATACGAATTCAACAAATGAACTGATCATAGTATTAGAGCATTTCCTTCAGAAGTAACAGGTGCAAAAGTTTCATCTGGGGTAAGCTGATGAGTCTATTGTTCGACGTAGAAGGCGATGATAAGTTGATATCGAAGGAACGCCAAAAAGTCCGTTGAACGACCTAATATGAAGGCTTCATAAACAGATAACGATAGGTATAGAAAACGATAATTACAGGTAACGATAGGTACAGAAAATGACAATTACAAATAAGTTCCTCGTAACAAATGAAGAGTGCCAATTCAAAGCGAAAAAGTGTCATGGAGGATGTCATGGATGTCATGGAAATTGGCAGGATCTCATGGAAGCTATCAGATACCATTAAAAAATGTCAACTATCTGTTGACAGCCGTGACAAAGATTATGCGACTTTAAGTCAATATGAATAAAGTTGATATTGAAGTACCCTTTTCCAATCCTTTTTATCTAGTAAAAAAAATTGGGTATTGTAATTTCTTTGTCATTAAACGATTGCTTCGATGGCTTATCAAAACGCTCAATTGTATTGTTGTTATCTATTGTTTACATAAACCTTTCTCAGCTAGTATTATGATGAATTCGGCACACCGTTGGCACCATACGTATAACGAATGGGGTTCAAAAATGGTTTGAGTATTAAGCTTCATATGGTTTACGTTCAATATGTGACTGTTGAGTTATGATTTTATGTGAATTCTTACATACATTTTTTAAAATTTATCAATATGCAAATAGATTAAGTCGAACCTAAACTTTTTTTAGGCTCGACTTAGGCTATTCGCATAACGAAAATTTGCATAAATTGCAAAAAAACAGACCTAAATTTGCATAACGAAAATAACCTAAATTTCTTCAAATTTTCGAAAGGCGATTTATTTAATGAGAGAACTCAATATTCGATTTTATGAAGTATGTTACTGCTTTAAAGGTTTTTTTTGGCTCTCGTTAATTTCTATGTCTTTTCGAGGCATTTAGAATAAAGAAAAGTGGAAAGTGTGCTCAGAAAAGAGCGGCTTGGTGATATTACCAAAAATACGTCTGCTTTCTCACCTTTAGTTGAATAGATCTATGGAATCCTTTGCTACACGTAATATTTAATGCTTTCACCGTCTTCGCTTAATTTTTCAGTGTGCCTATCCCTCGTTGTAAGATCTCGTTATCGTTTCAAGAATGAGTATAATGTGATGCTGTAGATGTTGAATTTCTTCAGTCGAAAGTAAGACACAGTTGCACGCTTGGTAGTATAGATATGGGCGGATACAGATAGCAGTGGGCGCAGAAAACGATGGTTATAGATAACGTAGGTACAAAAAGCGATAGTTACAGATAGGGGTAGGTACTGAAAACGATAGTTGCAGGTGGGGATAGGTGTAGAAAACGTTTGCCACAGATGACGGTAGGTATAGAGAGCGATAATTACAGATAACGGTAGGTACAGAAAACGATAGTTACTGATGACAACACCGAATACTGGCAACACTTAATATGTCAATCAATCCCATATTTCGCCTATTGCTCTTTTCTTCTAAGTTTTGACCCTCACCATGTAATTAAAATTGAAATTGATCTACGCGAGCAATACATTCACGATTATTTTTATTCCTTTTATAAGACGGCAAGTTTCGAATCGAATCGAATCGAATCGAATCGAATCGAATCGAATCGAATCTTCGACGTAGAAGGCGATGATAAGTTGATATCGAAGGAACGCCAAAAAGTCCGTTGAACGACCTAATATGAAGGCTTCATAAACAGATAACGATAGGTATAGAAAACGATAATTACAGGTAACGATAGGTACAGAAAATGACAATTACAAATAAGTTCCTCGTAACAAATGAAGAGTGCCAATTCAAAGCGAAAAAGTGTCATGGAGGATGTCATGGATGTCATGGAAATTGGCAGGATCTCATGGAAGCTATCAGATACCATTAAAAAATGTCAACTATCTGTTGACAGCCGTGACAAAGATTATGCGACTTTAAGTCAATATGAATAAAGTTGATATTGAAGTACCCTTTTCCAATCCTTTTTATCTAGTAAAAAAAATTGGGTATTGTAATTTCTTTGTCATTAAACGATTGCTTCGATGGCTTATCAAAACGCTCAATTGTATTGTTGTTATCTATTGTTTACATAAACCTTTCTCAGCTAGTATTATGATGAATTCGGCACACCGTTGGCACCATACGTATAACGAATGGGGTTCAAAAATGGTTTGAGTATTAAGCTTCATATGGTTTACGTTCAATATGTGACTGTTGAGTTATGATTTTATGTGAATTCTTACATACATTTTTTAAAATTTATCAATATGCAAATAGATTAAGTCGAACCTAAACTTTTTTTAGGCTCGACTTAGGCTATTCGCATAACGAAAATTTGCATAAATTGCAAAAAAACAGACCTAAATTTGCATAACGAAAATAACCTAAATTTCTTCAAATTTTCGAAAGGCGATTTATTTAATGAGAGAACTCAATATTCGATTTTATGAAGTATGTTACTGCTTTAAAGGTTTTTTTGGCTCTCGTTAATTTCTACGTCTTTTCGAGGCATTTAGAATAAAGAAAAGTGGAAAGTGTGCTCAGAAAAGAGCGGCTTGGTGATATTACCAAAAATACGTCTGCTTTCTCACCTTTAGTTGAATAGATCTATGGAATCCTTTGCTACACGTAATATTTAATGCTTTCACCGTCTTCGCTTAATTTTTCAGTGTGCCTATCCCTCGTTGTAAGATCTCGTTATCGTTTCAAGAATGAGTATAATGTGATGCTGTAGATGTTGAATTTCTTCAGTCGAAAGTAAGACACAGTTGCACGCTTGGTAGTATAGATATGGGCGGATACAGATAGCAGTGGGCGCAGAAAACGATGGTTATAGATAACGTAGGTACAAAAAGCGATAGTTACAGAGAGGGGTAGGTACTGAAAACGATAGTTGCAGGTGGGGATAGGTGTAGAAAACGTTTGCCACAGATGACGGTAGGTATAGAGAGCGATAATTACAGATAACGGTAGGTACAGAAAACGATAGTTACTGATGACAACACCGAATACTGGCAACACTTAATATGTCAATCAATCCCATATTTCGCCTATTGCTCTTTTCTTCTAAGTTTTGACCCTCACCATGTAATTAAAATTGAAATTGATCTACGCGAGCAATACATTCACGATTATTTTTATTCCTTTTATAAGACGGCAAGTTTCGAATCGAATCGAATCGAATCGAATCGAATCTTTTATTTAGTCGATAGGCAAGGACAACTTATTCAAATTTTACGACAGAACAAAGATGACACAAAGAGGTATGATCAGAAACAGTCATAAAACAAAGTAGATTTCATTTCACGATATGCACATCATTTAATCGAGAATCTTCCGTTTAAATTCACATTGTTTCTCAACATGACATCTATACATCACAAAACAAGTTCAAGTTTGAATGAAGTTTAACTCTTAAAGAAAACTTCGAGTCTTAAGTATAAGGCAAGCGTACTTCCATTTGTCCCCGTATTTCTTGTAAGAAGCACATATTTCCCGCTGAACCAACAGATAACCAACGTAAATATTTTCAGGTATAATGCCGTTAAAACTTCTATTAATATTGGTTCTAACTTATTCGAGCATTGCATGCGCAAAGCAGCTGAAATTTCTGTTCTACTCACCTAATTGGGGACACAGTCATCTACAATTTCAAGGCGTACTTGCAGACATTCTTGTCGATTCGAACCATATAGCTGTAAGATTTGATTTGTCCATTTATTTTCGAATGGAATGATTTTGTACAGATGAAGATTAATAGTAATTACCCATCCCTATATGCGATCGTACCCGAAAGTATACTTTCTGCTGCCCTATTGTTACACATTATTATGCTACGCCAACATACTACAGTATCTTTTTCGCTTCCAATTACCTTCGGCTCACAATAATCCCCGATCGAACTTCCCGTGGGGAAAATATCAACCATGCAAATGTAGGACGTACCACAGCAGACGAGTCTGTGAAAAAAAACGGATAGCAATCCACATATTCTTAATACTTATATGGGAGCCGATCAAATGGAATGCTTGTTTTCAAACGGTTCATGAATTTCGCTAAATATCACTGCAGAGTTTGAGGCGGCTTTTGGTCACAGCTATATTTTGTATATGGTTCATATACGCTGTATTTGCATCGCTTGATGCGTTTTTCAACTCTCTTCTTTCTCTTCTTAATAGTGATATCACAACTTTTTCTTATCAATTTCATCCTTGCGAGCAACCTTTTTTTCGAACGCAGGGTTTGATATTTGAAGGACAATGGAATGTTTGCTGTAGTGCTGATATGCCGATTCAAAATATGAAGCTGCAGTAGTGACATTTAACCTCTGTGACAGGAAATATATATCACTGTTTTCATTCCAGTCGTAGAAATAGGAATTGTTTAAGCAATACGATAGCACAACCCATAGATTGTTTTTGATAATCTAAAGATTTTAAGCTGTTGTACAACAAAATCCAAAGACTTTATTTTGAAGCGAATATATGCATAAATAGCAAAGTGTCAATTCAATTTCTTTCCAGCATGTTCTTATACCGGAATATGATCCCAATCTAAAAACCAACGGGACACTAAAAGCGCAGCGAGTGATTCGTATCCCTCCTTCAGTACCGTCGCAATATCCACAATTTTCTTTCAACAAACATCCGTTCATGAAAAACAATAGCGACCTCAATCCAAAGGAAATGGAAGTTTTCAAAAATATGACGCTGCAATTCTGTGAAGGTTGATTTACGCTTGTTTTATCTTCCATACTTTAGTTTCTTATTATATTGCTTCTTGATTGCCAACTTCCGTTTTAGAACTTTAGTGCTTAGCAGGGGCATATGATAAGATTTAAACAGATAGAGGTTGGGGATAGCATTTGTTTTACTTCATAATTTATTATGATTCGCAAAAGCAAGAAATTTAGAGAAGTGTGTAATACCTGCAATTCTTTCGAGTACTCAGTCATTTGCATATTAGGACGTTAGCGCGTTGCCACTCGGGCCTTCAATGCGGTGTCTCGATGTTACCTGAGGCAATCGGGCGCCGAGCACAGCCATTCCTTTGGCTGTTTTAGCTTGTTGTTAACCATCCGCTGGCTGGGATGTCAGTGGTATGGTGGGAAGCAGCGGCGAATCAAACCCGGGTATCCCCGCACGCGAAGCGGGAGCTCTACCACTGAGCTATTGCCGCCCACCATTAGCATATGGGTCATAAAAACTACATTTAGCATTATAGTCCGAGCTTCTTAACCGTATGTGGTTTACGACACACCTGAAACATTGGCCTTAGTTCCTCCCCTAAATTTGCAGAATTTTCATCTCGAATAATGAAACAGTTTGGAAGCTTTCATTGATTTCAATTTTATTGATGATGTGAAAACGCTTAATGCTCATCATCGTTGCATCTGCAGGAGTATAAACTGAAATGAAATTACCAAGATTGAAAATCTCGATGACTTTTGGCAGACGTTGAGGTGACATTTTGAAGGAAATGGGGAACATGGTGAGAGGGGGCCGAAAGAAGAGGGAAGGAAGAGGTGCCGAGGAGCGCGGAGAGCTAGAGAATTATTTTTTCCAAAAGTGCAAAAGCAATTTTGTCTTTTGAACAATTAACGGTGAAATTTTATGTCTAGCTGAATCGTCTATATTTTAGTCATGCCTTGAGAAAGAGAGGAGGGGGTGGGGAGAGGGAGGGGGCATTCGGAGATGATGGAGGATATTTGAGAGTGCTTTCATAAAGTATCAAGTGTTTATCAAGTGAGCGAAAGAATTGACCTGGACTGTTTTTATTCATACGAATATAAAGGAAATTGTATGAGGCAATGAGAAAATAAGATAGCGATATGACTACTTTTATGGAAACAAATGCGTGCATGCGTTGCAAACATTGTAGAAAGGATGGTGAATATGTAGAATGATAAGCAAGACAAATCAATCAGCTGAAACCATGGCGATACAACGACTGCAGTTTTTGGCAAATGAAATACCGAATAGCACTGTATTCCAAAATTGATAAGCAAGGAACAGAAAATAAAAACTTATGGGCTCGAGAAAAAAAATGGAATTCGATTTAAGGTAGCAGACGAAGAGTGCGTGGATGGTGCTTAGTAGAACAAGTTAATAGAAGCTCTCATGCTGAACGAATTAAAGCGACTCACAAACATCGAAACGTTTTGTGTTTCAGCTACATTTTGAGGAAGGCTGTTCCAAATACGCATAGCTCTAAACTGAAAGCTCTGAAAGACATTTGTAGTGGAGCGTTCGTACGCTTTAATCATAGATTATGAGAGTTTAACTTTCATATGGTATGTTCGGAAGTCGTTTTGCGATTTTATATCAGTGAATTAGACCATGTTACACCTGCGGTTTCCCAAGGTTTCAAGATTGAAAACATTGAAACGAGTAGGGTAATTAGGCACTAAGGGTTTGAAGAACAACATGTGAAACGCGTAGAGTTTCTGGACATGGTTCGTTTCTGATCATGGCTTAAAAAAACATTGCTAAAACCACTTTGACTTCAGATATTCTAAACCAGAAAGATCTCATCGAACAACTTCGATCGGAGCATTACGATGTCGGATTCACCGAATTCTTCGAGCACTGCTCGGTGGGTTTATTTCATCACGTCGGCGTTAAATCGACCGCATTCGTTTCAGCCACGGTGATTACAGATTTGCTTGCTCACACGTGGGGTCTACCGGCGCCGGCCAGTTATGTAACAAGTATGAACTAACCCGTTTAAAAAATATATTATATTCTGCAAAGATGTTGCTTGAGAAATTCTTTATCGCATAGGACTCCAGTGTGGAGTCCTAAGCTATTAACTACTCTAGTTGGAGCTCTTAACTACTGGTTTTTCGTTTTTAGTTTAGGGGAGGGGAAGAGGAGGAATCCATAACAGCAAATATTTTCTTAATTCGATTTTGTTCTTTATACTGGAGATATTAAACTGGTTGCTGTAATAGATGCTATAAAAATAGGATGTAGTTATGACGAGCTATACACGGCTTACTTGCGTCCTCTTCACACACACTATATTTATTCACATCTTAGCGTTTTACGCGTGTGCTATGCGCCTAATATTTTCCATTTGCCGTCGATCCAAATTCTTTTCTTTTTCAGATTACACGTTTTGAGATAATTGTCATGCTACTATCGATAGCTGTATGGATAACTAAGCTGTTCTCTTATTCCGTCGTTCCATTTGAAACATTCCCTATAGAGCTATGAGATTTGAAAAGCAGATGAATAAATCCTACTTGCAATATCGGTTTGCCATAAAACATCAAATGGAATCTTAAGGAGTTCAAAACTCACTCAGAACATTGAATTGGTTTTTTTTCGGAAAAAAACTTTTAATCGTTTGCTGATCGCTGTAAGTAATAGCTATTGTTATGCTTAGTCGGCTATATTAAATTCAATCGGTACGCGCTAACGAGAATTCGATGTTATCGAATAACGAAGGAATTGATTTGATAGAATGCAGTAATAAAGTGAAGCATAATTTTAGCACTGATTTTGTACATTCGTTTCATAATTATGCGCTTCGGTACGTTTACAGTTTGCTAAACGCGTTGTGGCAACGTTGTATCTGGGGTCGGGTACGTTGTTTTGTTCAGTTGTTTTAACCGGAGAACCACTGAGATTAATGCTACAAATTTTGATAGGCCCAATCTACACTCTACGTTCGTCACCTCTTATCCTAAGTCTCAAACCGAACCACTCATCTCGGGAATTGGTGGTACCCCATAAAAATGTGCAAAGATTTTGCATGCATTTAACAACCATCCTGCCTGTATATTCGTCCGGTCGAGTCACGGAACACGTTGGAATGTGTGTGTGCACGGGCTAAAACGATACGCATTTTACCGGCTCACCTATCAAACCAGCTGATATCGTTAGTTGCTCCCAAATGAGGGAACGACGAATTTTATCTAACCCAATCTCTCGAACAAATCTTCTGCTGAAGATTCGTTCTCCTCTGACCGCCCGTCAATATATTGTCGACCGGCCATAAAATCTGTGCAACTTTTCCGCCTTCTTTAAGGGATATAACTCGTACTGAAAGAGGTGAGCTGGTTCGAATTCCGGGTAAACAGGTGTTTACCGGATGCGATTACACTTGCAAAATTTCATAACTATAATTTTAGCAGTTTTCTAGTTATAATCACCACAGAGACTAACACACGAACTTATCTATGGACAGGTGTGACATCGTGTAATAAGCCTTGCAATACTGCAGATTTTCTGAAACATATGGAAAGGTGTCGTATAAACATTAAACTTTCATCATTTGCGGGTAGTTTACGAAGCCGGCTAGCATGATGGGCACCGCATGAGCCCTCCTTACGTGCTTTCCCACTTGTTATTGCTGTATTCAGAGCGAGAAAGGAGACGGAGAGGGAACGAGGAAGATAGACTTTGAGAATTAGTGGAGGCAAAAACATACTTAGCGTTGTTGGCTTTTTTAGATGTATTTCGTTCGTTTATAAACGCGCCAGAACTAACTATTTGGCAACGACTTCAGAACTTTTTACATCTGACGATTGTTAGAAAGATTTTCTATCCGAAGATACTCGATGCTCAGGTATTTTGTCATAGTCATATCGCCCAAAATTATCCAGTCTCACTTTGCTTTCAATCGAGCATTTCATCTAAAAAAAAAGCCTATCGTGCACAGTCTCATGTAACTTTTTTGAGACTATCCTATATGTATAGGTAATGTGGAAAACGAGTTGAGCAATCATATTCTGCATAACAGTAAATCGCTGAGGAGATATTATAGCACTTATAAGAGTCACATTTACATATGAAGAAAAAATTCTGGAAGGAGCCATATAGAGTAAATCATGGAATAGCCGCTCCTAAGTGCCTTCAATCCTATCTTTGAGCTAATAAAAATAATTGCATTGAGGCGCTTCTATGAATTGTAAATTCCGATATTTTTTTTCCTCAACGTATTATCATTTTCAGAACGCATTGTTTAAACGATTGGTGAGCCCTGATTATCCTGATCTCGAAATACTAGCGCGAAATGCAGCCATTGCTTTTATAAACACACCGCAGATAGTTGATATTCCTAAGCCGATATCAAGCAAAATAATTTATATTGGCGGAATTGCAATGCGGAAGCCTTCCACCTTGAGTAAGGTGAGCACATTGCATACGTCATATGTGAGTGAGGTTCACTTTTGTAAATACGCAAAGGAACTGTGAGTGAGAAGAGATATACAAGATCTATTGTGATCCATATGATCTTTATCGATTTTTAAACAACCGTTGACTGTTTTATCGATGAGTATTTTCAATAGCATATATAAGAATAGGTCTTTATGCTTCCATTTTGTTTATAAGAACGTCTCATTATAATTTTGTTTTATTGCCTGTAATCTTGGAGTTTTTCGACTTTTTATATATATTATATCGCAAATTTGTATTGTTGACCTTTGTATCATATTTGTATCATCTTTGTATTATCGTAAAGGTAGTTCGTGATTATCGACTAAATAAAAGTTTCGATTCGATTCGATTCGATTCGATTCGATTCGAAAATTCATTTCCAAATTATGCACTTAAATTTCTTTCTTTTCATAAATTTTCTACGATACCACTAAACATTTCACTTGTAATTTGATACAATAATCAATCATATTTGCAGGAATTTTCTGTTATTCTTGATCGGCCGAACAGTCGAGTGGTTCTATTTTCGTTCGGTTCGATTACGCAGACCAAACGGATGCCAATGAAAATGAAAATCGCTTTCCTCGAATCTTTTACTCATTTTCCTAACTATGAATTTATCGTTAAAATTGATTCCGATGATTCGGAGTACAGCAAACTTACCACCAAATATCGCAATGTTCATGCGTTTAATTGGGTCGATCAAATTAACATACTTCGTAAGTGTCCCTTTTTTCTGTTGCATAAGTTGGCAATGATTTGGCAGTTTTTTATTTTTTCATATTTGGCAATATTTGGCAATATTTGGCAATATTTGGCAATATTTGGCAAGTTGGCAATTTTTCATTTATCACAACAATAATACTAATAATTTCCTATTTCCACTTGCTGAAAAAAACCGATACATTTATTATGTTTTTCACTTGGGCAATCCCGTCGGAAAAAAATCCAGTATCGCTCAGAATTCAACCGTACAATTGTACACGATAAGTAATGCGAAACGAATTGAAAATACATACTGATGCGATATGCGCTTTGCCAACTTCACCATTAGACGATCGACTTTCTATGCTATACATGAACGATGAAAGTTTGTATTTTAACGAAATGTGGTCATGTGGAATTCAGTACACAGTCTGTATGGGATAGTGAAAAACTAATATGATAAACAAAGCGAAATATGCTTGCGATCAACGCATTCTCGGGTACTGCTTACAAGGAAGAATAAATGTCACTAACTTAAAGCGTGTGAGAAAGTCTGTATAATGGAAGCACTAAATGTTGTTTGTTTTAGTCGGACACTAAGTTTAATCCGGTGCAGTGATTCGCCATCGATTGCGATCATGCGATATACTGTTGTGACTTTGCAGAGCATCCATCAACGAAAGCATTCATAACTCATTCTGGATTGAACAGCATTATTGAAGCGTTATACTCTGGAACTCCCCTCGTATGCATACCACTATTTGCCGATCAAACGTACAATGCTGTGATAGCAATAAGAAAGAATGTTGCCGTATACGTTGACACAGATGCCATTGCGACCGACGTAATAGTTGATGCACTTGATAAGGTGCTCAATGACCCAAAGTTAGCTCATTCTGTACTTCAAGCTTTTTTGGCGGATAATTTCAACAAATTAAAATTTTTAAATCGAAATTATTTATGCATAAATACACATATATATACACATATATATACATATACATATATATGTATATATATATACAGTTTTTTACCGAAGTTGTTTCATAGAAAACATTTGTCCGGCTACATTCCATTCTGATTTATATGATCGGTCCTCTCATTATAAAGCTTGAATTTACTCTGTATATTGAGTTTTCGTTTTTATTATTTCACGCTTGCTACCCTCTCTACACCTGGTGTGACTATATACAAGAGTTTCTCGATTTTTGATATATGAAGCTTAAATGTGGACCCCTTTTTCTCTAGCTTATTGTAGCTATCTCGTTTTTGTACTAGCTAACAACCGAAAGCTTTTCATCTTCAGTACGAAACTTATCGAAGTGTAGACCGCGAGAACCTTGAAAATCGTGCGTGCACATTGCAAGGGAGCAAAAAGTGTATGATAACAAGATTACTAAATCTTTCTTATTGGTTTTGATACTTTGTATGTAAGGTGTCATGAGAACCTCAAAATACTCAATAGTTTTCCAGTTCGATTACTGTGAACTATTTAATCGAGATCAGAGGTTTCCGTAGTGAAGTGAGACGTAGCATGGCTAAGAAACCGGTAAGGCGAATGGCCTAAGGAAATCTGAAAATAAAAAGTCGTTTCATGTTAAGTACCACAAGAAGCGTTTGACATTTCTGTAATGTAAGTGATTAGCAAAATCCAGCCTCGTTGACTGAGAAGACTGACTTGGTTTTACTATTCGTGTGAAGGCATTCTTAAACTCTTTTTTATAGATATGCTGAAAACTCAAGAATTCTTCGCGAGAAACTCGAAAAATATCCGCTAGATTCGAAGGAGTTGTTCATCAAATGGAGTGAATATTTGGCAGAATTTGGCGATTTTACCGATCTTAATTTGTATGGTGCTGAAATGGGATTTTTCACATATTATCTACTTGATATTTTTTTCGCTATATTCATTGGCACCATATGTTTGGCATTTATTACTTTTAAGATTATCGTTTTGATTTGGCGAAAATTTCAAATGTTGCGAAAAATGAAAATAGAGTAAATTGTTTACATACACAAAACACAACCTCAAAAATATCCTCGTATTTGATAACTTCAAAGGAATAGACTCGAAATGATTGACGAACAAAATTTGCTATACAGTTTCAGTAGTAAACGTTTAGGTACTTTAGAGCAGTAATTGAAAAAAAAAAGCCAAACGATTAATTACGATTAATTGAATGAGAATCGAAACAGCACAATGACAGTGACAACCTATAACTGAAGTAGGCATTAAGTTTGCAAGTATAAAATTTTTAGAGCAAATTAAGGCAATAAAGTGATATCGTAATGAACGAATGTACTAGTCACTATGCATTTGTACTAAATAGCATCGTGTTGTATGTACTATTGATGGTTTGAGTTCCTCACTGAAAGAAATTATACGATTCGTTTGCATCCTATTCCCGTCAAAATGAACATTGGTTTAAGTATCTTAGAAAGCTGAAGTTTAAACGTTCGTTCGAGCCATGCATGTGTTACCAACACCTAAAAACCGTCTGAAAAGGTTAATAAAAATTTAGCGATTCCTTGATATATTATTGCTTATTAACTTTGATTCCCTCACGAAGTTTCAGACTGATGAGGATTTTTAATGCGAGCACAACACAAGTATTTCGGCATGGATCATTTTCAATATTCAGGAATCTATTTCAATCTGAGGTAGACGGCATTCCAGCTTAACTAAAATACTAACCATATAAATTATGCGCTAACTGGTAATTAATTATTGAACAAGTATCCAAATTGTTTCCGAAAACTCTTAGCAGATAACTGGGCTTATTCATGAACGATTGCCAATGCGGCTGTTTTATTCTAATTAATTGCATGTTTGATGTCGTCGATGACGCTATTGCTTCGCAGACGCCACATAATATATGTACATGTATAATAAACCGGATGGTTGGCGCTGAGAACCTTAAAATGCGTCGGATGAGGTTATAGATATGGAAAAGTTCATGCTAACTTTTCCAAGACATTTCTGAGCAACCATTAATGGACAGGCGAATGCGATTAGTAGCAAGGATCTCTTTAATTTTGCGAAACAATGTGCCCATCCTTGCGGACAAAACATTGACGATCACTACTAGTGCGTTGGCGTTATGGCTGTCGACGGTGTCTCGCCATAGCGTAAATGACATGTGACGGTGATGCTGGTGTCTATGTGCTGAGGACATGCTCACGAATTCGTTAGTGTAGTAACCGATCCGTCTCGCCTATGTAAGTGGCAACCATTCATTATTCGTGCACCGGACAACACATTTTGATAGATTGTAGCAACGGCGATCGTAGACCGTCTTTGGAGAAACGGGCTTTCGAAGTCACTGTCAACGAGAAATCTGCTCATCCTCTCGAACAAATAATTCATAATTCAGCGATCGCACACATTGCGTTAAATTGTTGCATGTTTTGTTGTATAAATTTCAACGAAAGATATGTAGAAGGAACTGCTTTGAAAAAGATTCACCATATAAACACCTCAAAGTAGGACGTCATGTCACAAGTAGTATGGCAACTAGGGGAGCTGAATGCACTCCTACACAAGTCGATGGCAATGGACTAAGGGGATGGTGAAGATGACCTGTGGCGGTCGCGGGGGTGAGGGGGTTATTCAGTTGAGGGACAATGAACTGACGGGCGAAATAAGGGACCCGTTAAGCGGTTGATATTGGTGGTTACTACTTACAACTCTTGTTCTTTCGCACACCCGCCAGCTTCTATTTTTATAAACCGTCGACGCAGATTCGCGACCCGTCATTTCTCAGCAATCGCTTATGGCTTTGAGAAATTGATCTCTAGCAAAAGTATCAGGTTTCATCTCAGTTCATTAAAGATTCTGATAGAGCTTGAAAACGCCATTTAAAATATGCCTGGCCGCGATTCCCCAAATCTCGTTTCTTCATGCCAAGTGATAAGCGCCTAAATGTCGGTATATGTTTGCCCCCTCTTTACTACTATATCATATCTGCCTCTGGTGAACGCCACCCGAAGAAGCTCATCAGCTGCAAGTCTTTCTTCGTAGAACACTGTTTTATGCCTTTTATACTTTATACTCGTTTTGCATTCGTTTTGCTGCATTAAATTTTTTTCAACCAATCTTAATGAAAGAAATCGCCTTTAAAGAAAAAGAAAAGATAGGAAAATGTCATATTTTCTCTGAATCCCTGTAAGAATAAATGTTGGAATTTGTTTGTCATCTTTTCCAAAATTTCCTGACAGAATTTCGTGATGAAATTTCATCGAAAACAAGGAAGCCTACGAAGCGAAAAAAAACCCTGCATTTTTAAGTATCGCATGATCGTTGCAATTGACGGATTACAAAAAAAATCAGCCGCATCTTTATTGGATTTTATTACAATCTGTCATTGTGTCATATGCAGGAATATCTTCGAAAAGTCTCAATCGTTATTGCCGATAACTTCGTCAGCGTTCTTGAACGATCTGAACAGACTTTCAATGTTGGTATACCCAATTTGTCCGGTAGATGTCCGGAGCTGAACAGACCTTTGATGTTGGTATACTCAATTTGTCCGGTAGATGTCCGGAGCTGAACAGACTTTCAGTGTTGGTATACTCATTTTGTCCGGTAGAAGTCCAGAGCTTAACAGACTTTCGATGCAAGTTTACTCAGTTTGTCTGGTGGATGTGCGAACCTGAACACACTTCTCCGGGGGAGAAACTTGAGATTGCATCAAATGACCAATCGATCTGTTATCCATCACAACACTATTCCAGAAAATTTCTCGAAGAAAAAAGTCAATAAAAGAACACCTGTTTAATCGCATCAATAATTGACCCACCAGCTACGATCAAAGTGATATATTCATTATCTTTTAGATAACAACGACATGTGGATAAGGCACCCAACTTCCTCCTGTGATCTTTCGGAAAATCTGGGGAGGGTATCCACAATCGGCACCGATTGGAATAAGAGTGGAAAAATTTTCCCGTTTATTTCCAAAATTTTCAGAGCCTTCACTAAAATGACCAAGTTACGATGACGGTTGCCCATGTATCTTCGAAAAAAACAGCCAAAACATGAAAATTCTTTGTTCTCAGGTTTCAAAAGAATTCAAGGTAGCCGGAAGAGCGGTTGTGAAGGATTCATAAAATTTATTCAAAGTTGACACGAACCGCGCGCAAATAGTCAAATATCGGAGAGAAATGCGTACTTTGTGATCATCGTAGTGATAGGAAACAGTCAATATGATTAAGTGTAAAGCAAATTTCTGGCTGATGATGTGATAGCAACAAAGTTATGGCAATTTAAATCAAACTTCCTATCACATATCACTACCTGCCCGACGTTCTCAATGATTCTATCGATCTGAAGTGCTATCATGCGGACCTCTGAGCACCTTTCTGCTGGCAAACGCGGTGGGGCATCTCTACTTTAATTCGTACAGTTTCGACATGCTAATAATTGAAATGGAAAATACGTTTTTAACGTTGCTCGAGAAAACCTTAGAATCCAGTACCATCGGAAATAAGTACTTAAAATTTCTCAACCCACCAATATTTCGGAAGTGAAATTTACAGAAGAAGTACATTCCGTTCATGAGATTGCTGAGAAGCATTTACACAGCATGCCACTAAGTCATGCGGGTTTTTTTAGATTCAAGGTTATTCGAGAATTCGGGGCGACTAAAATCTCTTGTGACTTCTATATAAATCAAGGCATTTCTAGACTTCCATGTAAATATTTTGTGGATCTGAGTTAATTCAAATTTTTAGCACTCGCGAAACGTTTTTAAAATTTCAAACATACTGCGTTTAGTCAAGTACATTCTAATATTCAAGTACATTCAAGTACCTTCTAATGTCGGCAAATCAGCTTCAATCGCGTCAAATCGTGTCGAATATGCCAATGCGCCTTAGAATCAATAGATATCTCATATCACTCCTACACTCCTCTAATGCCAATAGAAATCATGCTTAAATTGAATGATGAATGGGAGGTCAAAAAATAGGGGGGGGGGGGGGGGGGGGAAGTATTGAATGAGAACATATTTAGTAAAATTTGTTAAATTTTGTTGCACTCGCCTCTTTAGAGAGATAAAGGCGTCAGTTAGGGCGAAAGGGCAATTAAGTTACTGTCATCACTTGGTAATAGTTGAATAAGTAGATTGACCGATTGGCTCGGGTACATGATGATGACGAATGAGCCTAGGGTCAGGTAATGGCAAGTTTGGCAGTTTGAGATCATATCGCATGGCAATAATGCCTCATATTACAGTTTGTGTTTTGCTACGAAACCTTTTTTAGGTCCGATTTACGAAAATTCTATGGTTAAGTTCAATTTGTACAACATTTGATTTTGCTACACCAAACTGTCTGTAAATGTAAGCTTTAAGATATCTTAGAGACTGAGATTTTCGGCCGGTACTTTTGTTAGCCACTTCAAATGAATAGTTGAGCCAGAGCAGTTTCTGATGAGTTGGTGATTATAATAACTGTCAGCGCGGAACTAAGTGCTTGTATTGAAGGGATGAGCTTCTTTCGCAAGGTGTACGATATAGTCGTTGGACGTTAACTTTATTAATAATTGACGCAAATGCGATTTAGTTGAGATTTCAAAAAGATGGAATTCAGAATAAAGCAAATAAAAATAAATGAAATATACGCATATATTCCTACAGAACGTCAGGCCTACAAGCTGGATTGGCGCTTACGAGGCATTTTGTAAATTTGCCTAGACGAAGGAGCCAGACTGTGTTCGATTTTGCTAATAATGATGAATAAGAAGGCCTTGCTCAGCATTAATTTCGATTTTACGGAAAACGCTTAGATTTTAGGTAATGGTGCTCTTAAGCAGTGGTTGGATAAAGCGTTAATGTTGGAAGCAGATGCACGCTCGGACTCTTTGGCGTTTAATGAGGAGTTAGAGCAGGCGCACGAAAGTTGTGCCCGAAGTGGGCAAACGGAAGCTGAACCGGAGCATCCAATCGAGCATCACTTTATCTGTTTCGTCCACAAAGATGGAACTCTCTATGAAATCGGTTCCTTTTACTTATTACTTTATCACATATGCTTTTTTATGAGGGCGTTACGAATGCTTACGTGAAATTTGCACCAAGGGATGTGCCCTTTAACCAATACTTATCGTTTTATTTTGAATGTTAGAATAGTGTGTAATAGAGATCCGTTTTTTGAACGAGGTGGAATAAATGATTCCCAGATAATAATTAATATTCGTTTTCGTGATATTTATACGAATCAGTATAATTTTCAGGAGTACTAATTTGCTGAGGTCGGTTTGATCTTTCAATTCTGAATCAATTTTACTTATCGTTCTTCTTGGCTTAACGTTTACGAATCATTAATTCTTGATCACAGCTTGCGAGTCGATGTTTTTTGGAGAAGATGAAGGGGGCATACTGCGAAAAACTTGAACGGCGAAAAAGGCAAACAAGTAATGCGTTATTTAGCGCTTTAAATGTCACGTCAGACAGAAAAAATTTTTTTAAAAATGGCCAGCAGCGTTAATGGTCCCAAGTAGATAAGTGTTTTAAAGGTGCCGAAGATGCCCCGAATTTTTTCATTTCTTCAAAAATTTTTCAAAATTTCCGATATTTTCGTGTAATCAATCAAGCGTGCATTTCAAACGCTTATGTAATCTGCAGGTTGTCCTAGCCAAAAAAGCTGCTTTTAAGAAAACTTGCAGTGCCTGCCCACATGGCGTGTTTTCCAGGTTGCGCATGGGCATCTCACCTTCACCTTAATTTTATAAGAGGGCTGAAAATTAAACAATCGAGAACCGATCTTGAGGATGTTGGATAGAAATGAGATTGAAATTCCTATTCCCGTGGACATTTGGACGCAGTGTCCCAGTTAACTTCATCGAAATTCTTACTTCTACAATGGACTTTATAAGTCCCGAGGCTTATATTCGAGAAGGTGTTATATGTTCTGCGTAATTTTTGTAGTTTTTGGGCCTTTTTATTGAAGCTTATACTCACCGATTTCTCATAATGTCCTGTGGTAAGCATTTGTGGTTTGTGGACGTCAGGATGGGATCAGGTCGGGTCGAATAGAGCGTGAATTCATATGGATTTCTTGTTCCACAATTTGTCAAAACGTTGCCATCTTCAGTTCTGACGATTCATATCCCTCTCTTTGCCCCTCTCTCTCTCCCTTCCTTTCTCTCTCTTTCTCTCTCCCTCTTCATTATCATTATAGTATGCGCAGAACTTTTTCGGGATCATTAAAATACGCGCATGCGCAGAACTTTTTCAGAATCTCCCATCAGTTTTTCGTTAGTAAAAAATTCTATTATATGTATTAAATAGAAATTCTATTATATATGTTTATATACTAGTAGTGTATATATGTATATACTATGTATATACTAATAGTGTATATACTGTGCATATATGTACTGTGCATTTACTATATACTATACTGAAATATGTATGTATATACTAGTAGTGAAAGAATGCTGCCTATTAGAACGTAAAATTCTTAAATGAAACGACATGTTTGTTATTTTCAGATTCTCGTGCACCATTTCCACGTTCATGCGGTGCAACGAATGAGAAGAATTTGTTGAAAGACGCCGGTCGAATATGTCAACAGTTGATGTCTAAGCTTGACAACATATCGTTTAGTGCGTTGGCTATTGTACGTGCTTCATAGGCACATCGAATATCGAATGTGTGTGTATGTTATTATCCTCGTCACTTTATCGCTTTATTTATGCGCCATTGTTTTCAGTTTTATTCATAAAGCTGTTCCATTCACTTTATGTTATCGGTATTTAGGCGATCGATAAAATTTTATTAAAATTTCGATGATAGTTTTAGTAAATTATGGTATATATGGTAAGAGGCGTTGAAATAAGTCATTTGATTGATGTAAGCTTAAAGCTTACAACGTAATGTTTGTTTACCGATCATTAAATAGAGCAGGCAAAATTTGTCGACTAGAAATAACGAAAATAGTTCTAATGCAATTTTTTGAACAACTATCAGAATTCATCTCGTTCCACTAGACTCATTTG